>PVKS010007893.1:0-33592 GCA_004027875.1 Aplodontia rufa | reverse complement strand
AGATGAGTAAAGACATTCGACCCTTGGTTCTCTGGGTTATGCTGATTTTACTCAGCATAATTTCTACCAGACCCATCCGTTTACCTTAAAAGGCTGCAAAATCATTGTTTCTAATTGCTGAGTAAAACTCCATGGTATACATGTAGCACAGTTTTTGGATCCATTCATCCAGTGAGGGGCATCTGGGTTGCCTCCATAATTTAGCTATTGTAAATTGAGCTGCTATGAACATCAATTTTGCTGTGTCTCTGTAAAGTGCTGATTCTAAATCCCCTGGAAAAATACCCAGGAGAGGAACAGCAGGATCATAAGGTGGTTTCATCCCTAGTTTTTTGAGAGGGGCTGTACCAGTTTGCAGCTCCACCAACAGTGTGCTAGTGTACTTATCTCTCCACAACCCCTTATGGAGCAAATATTGAACCAACCCCTTACGGTGTGCTACTCTCTGCTGGCACTTAATCTTTATTGTTAATGATGAATGTGCCATTGTTAAGGTATAGAATTTATTGTAGCCATTTTAACAGTTTGTAATATTTAATCAATGGGTATTTCTTATTCGACATAAAGTAAGAATATTTATTTGCATATTACATGGAGCTAATAATTTCCTCAATCAGTAAATATTTCCATAGCACCTGTGTCAACTAAATCGTTTGTAAAACATTTCACTTTCCTCAGGTATATAAACAGAGAAATTTGTTACAACCCAGGACTCCCATTTCATTGGACGGCTGTCCTTTAGATTTCCACAGTTATTTCTGGGCATAATTCTCAGTAATCCATGGTCACTCCTGGGGAAAACCAGCTATAGCAGATGTCTTTGGATCAGGTTTCAGATTGTTTTTTTACCTCTGCTTCTGAGATATCATATCCAGAGCAATCAGAAAGTTGAAGTTCAATGAGCACAACCTCTCTTCCAAGATTGTTGTCTGTTAGAGAACAAAGGATTTGCCAGGATTGATTAATTGTATCTTTCAAAAGTTAAAACTTAGGAGTATTTTCCCCTCATATAGATATAAAAGGACTTAAATTTTTTAGACGTACTTTTATTCATTTATGTTCTTCTAAAAAAACTTTAATGTGTTGTTATCTGATACATACAAATATTAAAAAATTGTATTTATAAGGGTAGCATGAGATGTTTCAATTCATGTATACATTCTGTCATGTTTAAAATATCTATGTCCTCACACACATCACTTCTTTATGGTGAAATCATTCCTGATCCTTTCTTTATAGCTTTTTGAAATCTACATTACATTATTGTTACCTGTAGTCACCCTTTTATGCAATAGTGCACCTGAACTTCTTACTCCTATGTAAGTGCCACTTAATATATATTGACAGACTTGTCGTATCCCTTCTTCCACTCTTCCCCAGCCTGTGGTACCCAACATTCTACTCTCAACATCTGTAAAATCAGTGTTTTTAAGGTCCACATATAAGTGAGATTATGTGTAACAAACCTTATAGTAGTATGTCACTTAACATTGTTGACCTCCAGTTCCATCTGAGTTGTCAAAACTGGTAAGATTTCACTCTATAGTGCTTCACCGTGTACGTATCACATTATTCTTATCATTTTATAATACATCAATCATCTGATATTATTGGCTATTGTAAATGGTGCTGTATTAAACATGGGGTTATAGATGTCTCTTTCACACATCAATTTCACCATTTAGTAATATTTTTAATATTGAAAATGCACACCTCTAAGTAAATTTTATATATAGCTACTATTAGTATGTTTGTGTGTGAGAAATGGGACCATTTTCCAGATATATTTAAAGTAAATGGCCCTTTTCATCACTGCTTCCTATGAAATATGTATAATTATACTTATCTGCTGATTTGAACATTTGTCACCTATGAATTTATTTTAAAATATATCATTCATTTTGATTATTTAAGATTTTGAAATTCATAAAGTAGTAATGCGGATAACCATCAATCTAACTATGCAACTTAGATATTAAAAATTGATGTTTACTTGCAGCAACTATATTTTTTCTTAATTATGCTTTATCATAAGAAATTCCTAAGTAAAAGTATTATAATACACAGTTCATGCAGATCCCTAAGAATATTAAAAAATTTTTGAAATTCAGTTTTCAACAAACTGACCAAATTACAAGTGAATATTTTAGTAACTTTTTACATATCAATTATGGAATTTATTATAAACAAAATATCCATTTTCAAAATACAAGAACATAAATATATGTAGGAACAAAATTAGTGGTTTATTCTCTCACAAAATAAACTATGAGAAATGCTGATTTTGAAAGTATATTTTATAAGATTTTTTCATTTTCTTATTTTCACTTGGACTTTTCATTCTGTGTTATTGTAATAAAATTATAGTCATTCTTTTGTATATGGACAACATGACTGTTAAGAATTGAATTTAAGTTGAACCAACATAAAGTATATGCTAGTGTTTATTCACAATGACTCTTAAATGCCCACAGACTTTTTAGAAATGACAACATTCATAATCGTTTTCATTTTTTTGAAGAGAAAGAGGGAGAGTGAGAGAAAGAAAATAAATTTTATTTGTTTTTCATCTGACCTTTGTTTCTCCAACACTTAGTTGTGCATGTGGTGCTGGAGTTCAAACTTGGGTCTTCATGCATGCCAAGTAAGCATGATACCTCTGAGCCAGTACTGTAACCCCCATTCACAAATCTTTATAGAAATGTTTGGGTGACTTTTGTCTCATTCTTAATTACTTTTCTATTTCAAAATCTTCCTTTAAAATTAAGAGAATTCACCATATTCTAATTCATTAATTTCTCATGTTGTTCTTCAGTTTGTAAATGAACTTTCTTAGGTAACTCCTTTTGTTTCCTGTGAAGGAAGGAAGTGACATTGCCTTAAAGAACTGATCTGCCCATTGTTTCCCTGGGTGTCCTCTGTGCCCCTGTTGCTCAGTCTTTGACAAAGCCAGTATAATACAGCAGATGGGGATTCTCTGTAATTATGAGTCTGTTGTATTAATGGTTATCCTCTGCTTAGATCTGGGAGCACTGACAGTGATTACACAGTTTCATGCTACAAATAAGGGCAGGTGCAGCTGTAAATAGTCCCTGATTAACAATTTCATTTAAATGTTGTAACAGATTTCTGTAGGCAAATTACTCCCACTGGTAAGGAGGTGTACTTTTGTATATAATATAATTCACTAAATCTAGAATTTAATTATTCTAGCAACAACAAAAGCCCTTAGTGTGCTAAAAAATTTCCAAATGTATTGGCCTCTTCTATCACAATAACTACTGTTAAATGATTTGTTATTAGAAACATTCCTTATGGATCAAAAATGAAAATTATCTTTCAAAAGTTATCCTATCCTACTTCTGTAGGCCATGTGTATTGAGTAGTGTTAATGGAATGAAAAATAAAAATAATTATCTTAGTTTTAGGATGTAACATATGTATCGTTAATTTTTCATACTAAGGCTACTAAGCTAATTAAAATACTAGAATGTTTTTGAGAAATATTACATTTAATAGTTTTCAATTATATATCAGAGTAAAGCATGCTACACTGAGAAAACCATAGACCAAATTCATAAATTTTTTTATAGTTTGAAAATAAATTGTGGCAAAGTATCAATGATTTTACATCTTAAATTATAATATATGATTATTAACTATGCAGATTAATTATTTCTTTTGAAAGCTGTTGACAATAGAAATTGGGTTTAATTTGGCTTTTCTCTTTAGTGTCTTGTTTATATCTATGGCATCTGATGATTTCCCTTATATTTCCAAATTAAGAGACATTAAATGGATATTGAAGGACGAACTCTAGTAATATTCATTTTTTAACCAAACACAAAAGGCTTCACAAAAATAAGATTTAGAATCTCAATTTATTTTTGTGTTAGCATATAGAAATTCATAGCATGAAATTTTCTTTCACCTAAAGTCCAACAAATATCATTTACATTTTTTCTTTTGTTTGATAGTTATCAGTGAACTATATCGGAATACTTTGAAATGTGTTGGTGATTTTTTTCTTGCATCCACTTAATTTTATTAGCAGTTTTTTTGTCCTGAATTGTGTGCTTCTGCTCATTAAACTCTGATTATAAAATCATTACATGCTTATTTTGGTATATACTAAAAGTGATTATCACCTTCAGTTCTTTGTTGTATTTACATATAATTTTTATTCACAGGCATACTTTCATAAAATTCAGATCATATCATACATTTATTTTTTCCTTACTTTGTAATTGTGAAGTCATTCCATTGATTGAATTTTTAAAAACGTTTTCAATTGCCTATCATTGATTTGCCACTGTATACTTAAGTTTTTCAGAAATTTTCAAGTTGTTAGAATCATCTATGTAGATTTTTTTTTCATGAAATGAACAATCAGAATTGGTAGATAAAAATATAAACCCTGTTTTCTTTTTTATATTTATTTCACAATTCCAGCACAAAATTTCCATCAAATGACCTTTTAAATATAGTCAAATATTATTTTATACATGACAATAAAAGTATACTATTATTTGAAGAAATGAAGCAAGAAAATTAACTCTACTTCTTTTTGATATTAGATGTATAATATATTATTTTTCTTTCAAGGAAGAAATAAGGATTAGAACTTAATGCACAATATTTTAAATCCTGGTCTTATAGTAAATTTTTTGCTAAGGTTTTAAAATTGTATTTATGCCATTCATAATAAGGTGAAATATGCAAATTGGTGAAACAAACCAATATTTTTCAATGAGATATTTTTGCTTTGTTGTGTTTTTTAGGCATGATAGCTTTAGTCTTATATTAAAAAATAAATACTGAGGATCTGGGGAGGTGGGTTACAAAGAGTTGACTGTAGTTCCTGACCTGGTTTTTTTGTAGTTGCTGCCTCCTGTAGCTGCTGAAGCCACCTGGAAGTTCACATTATCTCTTAGTAGGCTCTTCTTCCTTGCTGGGCAATCAGAAAATGGTCTCCTCTTGGCACTCAGTATGTGTATCGCATATTCAAACCAATGCATTACGATGTAGGATGCCGTCCCAGCTTTGTCTCCTCACGCAGTACAGACTACCGTGTGTACAAACGCAGGCACCACAACACGCCTGAATGTGAACTCCCCAGTGTACCCTGCATCTGCTGCTGCTTTCAGGGGGTCCCTACTCCTGCTTGACAGTCTAGGAACCTGCAAATCTGGTGCTTTCCTGTCTCTTTTCTCTACACATGTCCCATTGTATATTTAATTAATTATTTCTGTTAGTGACCAAGATATATCAACTACAACTTTGAATACCTTTCCTGCCAGCTCCCTTCAGTCCAACACTAATTGTTCCTGATTTAGTTTGTTGCCATTATCTATCATTTGAATTCTTAGAATAACCTATTTACTCTTTTTAGCGTCCTGTAGCTCCTGTTTCTCACTTGCAAACATTTTTTCTAGTGCTCTAAGCACAGTTGCTTTTTCTTTCATTTGTTATATTATGTATTGTACATAACTCTAATGTAGTGGTTTTAACAGTGTAGTGATTATTCATTTCAGTATCCTTTCTGTAACCGAAAAGAAGGGTAGATCTAAGACTCCTTAAGAAGTTCTAAATATGCAAGATAAAACAATATTCAATAACGTGGTTGGTTGGTGAGAATCACTTTTTATATAAATTGCCTTAATGAGTTTTTATTTGGAGTAGTTGGGTAAGAACAGAAAAAGAGACTAAAGTTCAGTGTTGAGATTAAAGCTCTGAGAAGAACCCAGGTGGTGGAAACCATGGAGTGGCATCAGCCTTGGCTTGCTCTGCCATTATACATTTGTTCTTGATTGTATGACAATGATTCTCTCCTAAATGTAAAACTATCTTTAATGAATAAAAAAAAGAAACAAAGACCGGATGAAAAAAAATTTAAAAAGCTCTGAGAAAAATCTAGTTCATAAAAAGTACTTAGTTATTCATGAGTAGACATCTGGAGTTCTATAATTGCTCTTTTAGACCACCATTTTGAGGCTGAATGTTTACAAGGTTTATTAGGGTAAAAGATTAATCCTGACTGCCATGAATTCTAGTGGATTGCTTTAAGAAGGCAAACTAGTAAGTAGCTTGTACTTTAATCAATTCTCTACTAATTGCTTAAAGAATAGTTGCTGAAAGTGTTATTTTCTTGGTTTGGCCAAATCTGTTTATTTTTCTAATAGGTAGCTTATAATTAGATTTAAATGAAATTTTGTATAAATTAAAATATTCATTTAATTTGCATAATCTTTTATGTGTAATAGATATCAGTTGAAGTAAATGTAGAAATGTAGAGAAGTGATACTCTAAGTATCCTGATACTCATTGAAATCCTTAATTAGAATAATGCCAAAGCCTGGAACACAATATCAGTCCTTTTCTTAAGCTTATTTTTTATTGGTATATTATAGATTTACATAGCAAAGGGGTATATTGTTACACTTTCATATATATACACACATCATAACAATTTACGCAATGTCAGTCTTTACAAATAAGTATTTCAACAAATAGCAGCGCCAGCCGGTAACAGGCAGGGATTAACCAAAATATGTTGCAAATTAAGCTTTTCCAGTAACATGGTTCCTTTAAAACCTTAAACTGAAAGGTTAAAAATTGATTTAGAAATGTGAACTAACTTTTCATTTTAGATAAACAATAAACAATACTTGAGAGTTCAAGCTAAACTTTGAACTTTCACAGTAGTAATCAAGTGACTTTTATCCTTCTGACTACATAATTGAAAGTGTGCATCCAAAATAGCACATAGAAATCAGAAGCTTTCATTTTAATTAGTATGCCTTTATCATTTGAATTGTTCTAGGCACAAATAACTCTTATTATAGAGTACAAAAATAGCCTAGCACAAAATATTACTTGAAGATTCAACGTTTTTCCTCCATCAGTATCAGTTTTGGAATGTTGAAAGTTAGCATTCAGTTATTGTGGTTTGAATCACCTCTAGACTGAGTCTCATGGTGCAATCAAAATCCTGAAGACTTACCTCACAGATTTCAAATTAATGGCTTTGAACAATTATAAATCATAATTCATTATATATGCCAGCATATAGACAAAGTTTGGATGTACAATTAGAAATTTAATTACATTGGAAATGCCACTGCATATTAAAACAGATGACCAGGAATTATGGCCTGAACAGATAGAACTCCATCTACCAAATATGTTCCAATGAAAGCTGTTCTGTCTCTTAAAATGACAAGGACCAGCTGCCAAAAGAGTATGAAGCATTACACATTTCTTTTTCTTTTTAATGGGAATATTTTTTGCAATAATGTCATATATGAGATGATTTCTGTTAAACTATTTTTCAAAAAAATAGGAAAAAATGCAAAAATGTTGACAACTACATACATCATTTACTTTAAATTTTAGAACTATTTATTTTTAAGTTCTTATTTGTTTGAATGTTTTGTATGTATTTTTAATCTACTAAAGTCTATCTTTCAATTATTATAATTGAACAAGTCATCTCCTGCATAGTAATAATAAAAGATGAAAATAAATTTGAATAGCTATAAAATTATTTAATAAGGTATTCTCAAGTAAGACAATTGATATGCTAACAATATAATGTTAACAAGTTGTATTTTACTTGTATGTTTGAAACCATTCAAGAATTCTCAGGTTCCTATTGAAGTTATATGGAAAAGATATATTTTAATAGAAAATAACCATTAAGTATATATTTAGTGTCAGAACAAGTTTTTCATTACTTGTGATTTATAAAATGCTGAAGAAGTGTATTTTTCAAGGAAATGTTTAAGCAAAGTCTGCATACTACAAACAAAATATTGCTTAGTTGTAAAATAGCTGTCCATATGTTGAGATAATATTCAAAGAAGGAAACCATTCATAAATCACTAACTCACAGTGAAGACTTGTACCTGGTTACCTTAATTTAGACAGACTCTTAAATATGATGGCTGAAAACAGTCTCAGTCTTCTTTCTCCTCGGTTCCATTCCCATGCTTACTCAACAATCCATGCAATACATAATAATTGAGCACGTTCCATGGACTGAACACTATTCAGGCATGTAAGGCAGAAAAGAAGGGGTCTAAATCCCCATTCTTTACAGAGTGACATTCTATTAGGAAAGACAAGTTAAATACACACAAGCAATATAAATCCAATTAATGATTAATACTGTGAAGAAAAATAAAACTTGGGTAGAAGAAGAGAGACAGATAGGGAAGGTGATATTGTGAATAGTATTGACAGAGAAAGCTTCACTGATGTAGTGCTATTTGAGAAGATTTAAGGATGAAAGGAGGAAAGTTGGCTAGGAAAAAAACTATCAAAGGAGGGACAAGACTGAGAAGAAAAGGATGGTTGTGTTCAAGAAACAATAGAAGCAGATTACTGGAGAAGTGAGAAAGGGAAGAATGAGAATGATGAGAAGAATGTAGAGAGAGAACCAGAGACCAAGCATTAGAAGGTTACATGACATTTGCAAAATCCTCACCTTTCATTATTTTATAATTTATTAATTCATTTAGGTATTTTATTTATTTATTTATTTATTTTTAAAGAGAGAGAGGGATAGTTTTTAGCCCTTCATTTATATTTTTTTTTAAAGTGAGGGACAGAGGAGAGAGAAAGAGAAGGAATCAATTTTATTTAGTTTTTCATGAGGCCCTCATTGCTCTGACACTTGGTTGTATATTTGGTGCTGGGCTTCAAACCCTTGGACTCAACCATGTCAGGCAAGTGCATAACCTCTGAGCTGTGGCTCCAGTCCCTAGAAATTTTAAAATGAGGGTCTGATATGATTATTCATTTTAACAAGGACACTCTTGGATCAAGAGATTTGGATCAAGAAATCCATGGGTTAATTTTGATATCACAGGCATTTTTGTGGCTTAAGTTTAGCAGTGAATGTAATGTTTACAATAATAAGCACCAAGCTTCATCATAGCCTGAAATTAGATTTTGTGATAGAGGAAATTTGAGGGATTGTGAATGACCTTCAAAACAGAAAGGATGACAAGCATCACATGGGGCTTAGTGGAGACTGAGCTTTTTCAAACAATTAAAAGAACAGCAACAACGAATCATCTTCTGATTTCTCTCCTTGAAGACTTTACAAAGTGACAACTGAAATATCCCCCTGTTTGTAGTGTGTGTGCTCTGAGTTGCTTAGTTAGCACAACACAGCCACTCTGAGAGCCCTGACCACCAGTAAATCCCAGAGCTCTTTCAGCCACAAAGAATTTAGAATAAATTCTTATAAAATATATGAAACCTGATATAACAAACCAAAATGAATCCGTACATAAGTATGCTGCCCTGACTCTCCAATATGTGACTGATTTTATTATTTTTCTGCAAAATTTTGTTGTCTTATTTGGTACTTTAAAAATAGACTATTGCTTACGGAAGAAAATCATCATAGTAAACTGGGCTAAAATAATGTTTGGGAAGCTATCAAACTTAGAATAAAAGTTATATGATGAAGGAACTAAGCACATTTGCACTCTCATTTATTGAGAAGTGAACAATCATTTTTGAAAGCTTAAGAAGCAATTTAGCAGATATTGTCATCATCAGGAAAGCGTTTAATTCATCCATTAAGAAACGAGCTTGTCTTAGTTCATCATCTCCAAGACTCTACACCATGCACTGTTTCTGCATATATTACTAAGAAAAGAAAATCACAGCTGATAAAACTATAACATTCCATGTATTAAGTGACAAAAGGCATTCAGATTTTAGTTAGGAGTACTAAAAAGTGAAAACTTGTGCATTTTGGAATTAATGAAATTTTATAGTTGATGGCATACTCAACTATGATCAGAGGATCTGAATTCCAGTTCAAGATCAGATAATTAGTCTTCAAATGAGAAGAGCACTTAATATTTTGATCCATAAGTTCTCATAGTTCTACACAGAAATGATAATATTTCTTCCCTAGAAATACTCCTAATAATGGTATAACATTTTTCAAATAAAAAAGTTGTACATTTGTACAATGTTATTTTATTATAATGTATTTGTTTTTAGTGAAGAAAAAACTCACAAAGTAGAAGAAACCAAAACTCATGCTATTGTGTGGAAATATAAATCTCTTCATTAGAGATAATTTAAACCGTTTGCTACTGGTTGCCTAAGGTAGGAGGAACTTAATTATCTTCTCAAGTTAATAGTGAAAGAAGAGTCCATATCTGTTTATTCTATTTCCTAGAATAAGTACTTGCCATTTTAGAATAAATAATTCAATTTTTATTGATTTTATTATTACAGTTTCCAAATTTGTTTCAAATGTCCTTTTCCAAACTTTTTAAAATATCTCCTGAAATCCTTATACTTTTCTCAGTGCTCCATAAGTGCTTGGTCCCATTTGAACCATGTTGTCATGAGTTTCTTGATATTAAATTATGGTGTGTATACTGGACATTAAATAGATTGTAATACTAGGCATTTATTATTATTATGAATGAAGCCATTACCTGAAGATTCCTCCATGCTATTTAAGTACATTTTATATTCCAGTGCCTTGAGTCATTTAGCTTTCTGATTTTGTGACACCTTTGAGCTGATCTTGTCACAATCCAAAATGCGTAGTCATTTCTCATTATGGGTTTGTGCATCATGTTTATTTTCCATCTTACAGAATTATTTGGCACTTGGTCCTACTGAATTAAGTTGTATTATTTTCTTGCCTTAGTCTTTTGTGCCACATTAATTAAGAATTCCAAAGGAGATTCAAAAATGCTGACCTTCAGCATCAGCCATCTAATGTCATCCATGCAGCTAGGATAAAATGTTAAGTAGTACTGAACCTGGCTGATTTTACTTATGAATCAGTCAGTTAGGGTTTAAACATTGAAATTCAAGTTTTATTTGTATTTTAAGTCTGAGTATTATTTTCTTTTCCTTCAGGTTGATTTTAAGACTTAATCACTGCATTTCATAAATTATACCTTTATCTGGTTTTCCTAATGTGTTTTTGTCTTAAAATCCCTTTAATTTCTTGATCTTTGCTTTTGTTTTGTTTTATTCGCTTACCTGCATACATGCATAGCTTCCATAGTCAACATTCCCCACCATAGTGGTACAATGAACCCATATTCACGTGTGATTATCACCCATAGTCCACAGTTTACTCAGGTTTCATTGTTGGTTTTGCACATTTTGTGTTTTGAGAAATGGATAATGGCATATATCCATCATGATATCACCATAAAGAGTAGTTTCACCTCTGTGTTTGGCCTCTTCATTCCCCCTCTGCCACCACAGCAAGCACTAGCAACCACTGCCCTTTTTCCTGACTCTGTAGTATTATCTTTTCCAGAATTTTATATAGTTGGAGTAACACATTATGTAGCCATTTTTTTGGCATATTTTACTAAGTAATATGGATTTTAGGTTCTTCCACGTAGTTTCATGTCATGATACCTAATTTCTTTTTAACGTGTAATATTGTTCTATCGTCTGGATGACCTACTTTATCTGTTAACCCACTAAAAGATATCTTGAACGTGTCCACATTTTAGAATTATGAGTGAAGCTGTTGTAAACATGTGTTTAAGGTTTTGTGTAGATATGATTTTTTTTTTTTTGGTCTGGGCAAACAGTAAGCAAGGGACATGATGACTAAATTATATGATAACAGTACATTTGTTTTGCAAGAAACTGCCAAATTTTTGTCCAAAGTGGTTGTACCATTTTCCATTCCCATCAACTGTGAGTGAGATTCCTTGTTGCTCTATATCCTCACCAGCATTTGGTATTATCAGTGTTCTGGACTTTGGCCATTTTAATGTTTGTAGTGGTATAACACTGCTGTTTTTGTTTCATATTTTCTGAATATATATGAGGTAGAGATGTTTTCATATGCTGATTTGCTTATTTATGTAGCTTTGATGAAGTATATGTTAAGGTCTTTGGTCTATGCTTTATTAGATTTGTTTTTGTTATTGTTGATTTATGTATTTTTCTTGTATATTTTGGATGAGTCCCTTATTTATATGTCTTTTAAGATGATTTTCTCCTAGACTGTGGCTTATTTTTTTCATTCTCTTGAAAGTGTCTTTCACAGAGAAGGCATTAACAGCTTAAAAATAATTTCTTTCGGAGCTGGAGTGGTGGCTCAGCAGTTTCGGCGCTTGCCTGGCAAGCACGAGGACCCGGGTTCAAACCCCAGCACCACGTACACAACTGAGTGTTGGAGCAACTAAGGCCATGTGAAAGACTCAATAAAGTTGTTCCTCTCTTTCTCTGTCTCTCTCACTGTCCCTCTCTCTTTAAAAAAAAAAAATAATAATAATTTCTTTCATGGACTGCATCTTTGGTATTGTGTCAAAAATCAAAAAATCATCACCAAACTCACAGTCATCTAGATTTTATCTTTTGGTTATCTTATAGGAGAGTTTTGCAGGTTGGGGTTTTAAATCCAGGTCTGTGATTTATTTTGCATTAATATTTATGAAGCATGTGAGGTCTTGTCTACACAGTTCTCTGCATGTAGATATTTCAGCACCAGTTGCTGCAAACTCTCTTTGCACTATTGTATTGCCTTTGCTTTTTCATCAAAGGTAAATTGATTATGTGTGCTTATTTCTGGGCTCTATTTTGTTGCATTGATAAATTTGTCCTTTCTTTCACCAACACCACACTATTCCACTTACTATAGTTTTATAGCATATCTTGAGTCAGGTATTGTGAGGCATCCAACTTTGTAATCCTTCAGTATGGTGCTAGCTCTTATGGGCATTTTGCCTTTCCGTGTAAACTTAGTAATTATTTTGTTGGTGTTCACGGAATAATGTGTGAAGATGTTGTTTGAATTTCATCGAATCTGTGTATCAAGTTGGAGGAACTGATGTCCTGACAATCCTGAGTCTTCCTAATTAACTTGGAATGTCTCCACTTATTTATTTAATTTCTTTCAGCAGAGTTCTGTAGTTCTTAACATAGATCATATACCTATATTATTAAATTCATACCTGAATATTCCATTTTTTGACATGCTGATGTAAGTGATATGGTATTTTCAGTTTCAAATTTCATTTGTTCTTTCCAACTTCACAGGATAAGTTTTATCATTTTTATAGTAACCTTGTATCAACTTGCTATAATTTCTTATTGGGTCCAGGAATTTTTTGTTTGGTCAATTGTGTTAGATTTTCTAAATAGCCAATCATAACACCTATGAACAAAGAAGTTTCATTTCTTCAATCCCAATTTTTAATACCTTTCATTTCCTTTTTCTGTCTTACTGAATTAGCCAAACTTCCAGTATGACATCAAAAGCAGGCAATGAGAGGGACATCCTTACCGTTTTCCAGATCATAGGAGAACTTTAAGCGTGATGTTACCTATAGGTTCTCTCTAATTATTCTTTATCAAAGTGGGGAATCCCTATTTCTAGTTTGCTGAGTTTATCTTGAGTATGTGAATATACTACATTTTATTAAACACTTCTTGGCATCTATTATTATGATTATATCATTTTTCATTAGTTGATATTTTTGGTCCTTGTCTTGGTTTCCTGCTTCTTAGCATATCTGGTAATTTTTTTTAATATTAGACATCTAAAATTACATTGTTATATAATAGACACATGGGGATATTTTAAAATAATTTTGGACTTATAATGCACTTAAATTATTGTGGACATTTTGGGTCTCAAATAACTTTTTGAGTATTCAGATGCAAACTTCAGTCTAAATGTAATTTTAACTCACAGGTTAGGGAGTATTTATTCAGTCTGGTGGGAACAAACTATCTCTAACTTCGGTAGAGTCCTGAGGATTATTCTGTGTACTTTCTTTTCCCTCCTTGGTCTCAGTAGCTTCCTTAAACATATACATGTTTCATCGATACAGTCAAATATTTAAGGGACCAGTACATAGGAATCTGGAAAATCTGTCTTTTTAAATTTCACCTCTCTGCTCTTCTATCTCAAAAATATAGCCACTTTAGTCTCTTTCTCTCTCAAATGTGCCTCGCAAATCAGCAGGAGGAATGGACTCTGTTTCTTTGGGTTCTACTCTTGCTAGTAACCTTGACATTCCCTACAGGCAGTGAGTTGGAGCACTCACAGGATTCTCCTTATTTCTTGTCTCTGTTATGTCAGGTATCACAGTTCTTTCTTCTTCAAAAGAAGACATTTTATATATGCTGTTGGGAGTTCCAGTTTTTTCAAAGGAAAATGTCATATCTGTCTTATGTTTTCCACTTTCCTTGTCTCTCTGTCTCAGTCTCTCTGACTCTCCTTCCTTCTTCCTTGTTGTTCTTCTTTTCTACTCCTCCCATGTCTCTTCCTCCTTATTCTTCTCTCCTTTCTCTCTTCTTCTTCATCCTTATTCTCCTCATCTTTCTCCTTCTTTCTCCCCCCCCCATTTATCTCCTCCTCTTCCTACTCTTCTCTCCCAGTCCTCCACTATCTCTACAACTAGATGGAGATTATTTATGTTTTGCCTCATTATATTCATATTGGTATTATAAATCAAGAAAATGCCATACCTTTCTTTAAATAAATTTACTAAAATGCAAACAGATATCTGCTTATTTATGCTTTATTCCAATTGATATTTTCATCTAAAGTTCAATATTCTCTTTCCCTCTCTCTCTCTCTTACACATACACTTATAAAACTATTCTTAGCATTTTTTCTGTAAATTATAGATGTGTATTTATGCTTCTGGATCTTTTTAATATACCTGAAAGTATGTGATTCACATGTACTTTGTGTTCAAAACAAATATATTTAAGGTCAGTATCCTTATTGTTTACTTTTTAATATTAAAATAACTAAAATAACAATAAATACATTTTAATATCATAAATCACATTTTTATGAACATTGTATTTCTTTCCTTTCTTTTGTGTATCAATTGTAAGCTCTAGCATATTCAGCAGCATCTGCATTGGGTATCAGATTGTCCTTAGTTCTATTCTGCTGAAAAATTTTTTTTTTTTTTTAGGGTACAGTGAGAGAGAGAGAAAGAGAGAAGCAATTTTTATTTAGTTTTTCAAGTAAACTTCATTACTCACTTTGTTGTGTACGTGGGTGCTAGGGTTTGAACTCACGTACTCATGAATGCCAGGCAAGCACCGTAACTGCCAAGCCACTGCTCCAGCCCCCCTGCTGAACTTTTAATTTAATCATTTTGTACTTTTTTTTTAAATTGAATTTTTTTTATTTTTTTATTTTTTTAATTTTTTTTAACAGAGAGGGACAGTGAGAGACAGAGAAAGAGAGAAACAACTTTATTTAGTTTTTCACATGGCCTCAGTTGTTCCAACACTCAGTTGTATACGTGGTGCTGGGGTTTGAACCTGGGTCCTCGTGCTTGCCAGGCAAGCACCGAAATCGCTGAGCCACCGCTCCAGCCCCTCCTTTTGTACTTTTATTGGTTCATTTATTTATAGCATATTAAGCACTTATAAATGCAGTTCTTGACTTCTACACACTTATCATACAGTGTGAATGCCTGTCATGATTTAATGCATATGCTACATTGTAGTGAGTGATGTATAGATGATGGGGTGGGCTGCAAGGGAACGGTAGAGCAGATACACCAGGACATTTCAGCTGGATAGTCTGGACCAGAGGCTGGAAAACTATGGCTTGTAGGCCAAATCATGCCTGTGGCTTGCTTCTATTTTTATAAAATACATTTAGTTGGGAGTCACATCTGTTTCTTTCCTTTTGTATGACTGCTTTCTCAAACAGAATAGAGTTGTGGCAGCAACAGGTGGCCCAAAAAACCTAAAATATTTATTTCTGGCCCTTTACCAAAAAAGTGTCATGATCCCTGGCCTAGACCACTAATATGTTCAACTGATCAATGAAGATAAAGAGCTCTTGGTGGTACTCGAGAGACAGCAGCCATACATGAAAATGAATGTGAAAGGCATTTTGGAGGCTAACCCAGAAGCGTTGATAGGCTGGAATGACTGAAAAATGTGGGTCTCTGTGTCACTGGAGGACTGTCATAACCAATTGTTTCACTGAAGGATTCTTTCTTTCCAAGAGCTTTCCTTGTCTCTTCCGAGCCAAAGTTAGTTACTTTCTTCTCCCATCTTTGTATTTATCTTTCTTAGAACAGCTACCAGAACTGAATCTGCATGGTATAAGAGCAAATGACATCTTTACTCATCTTTGAATCATTATTCAATAGTGTGCAGCACTTCAGTGATGGCTGAACACATACAAGGATGGATAGAAATTCTAATCACTAAGTTGACTTCTCTAACTTAAAAGTTAAGGTTTCTTGTGTGCATGTTCTTAAAATAATCTAATCAATCAACAAAAGTTTATAGCTGACTTATTAAGTATAGAGTTTAGACACAGGACATTAATAACCTTAGGCAGTGACGCATTACAAGTAACTTACCCACTGAAAAGTTTAAAAGTTACATTGTAAATAGCTAAGTAAAATAGCTTTCAAAGAATGTTAGAATTAATTGCCACATAGTGTAGTTAGTATAATACCCAAACTCCCAGAGCCTTTTTAAATTTCTGCATTAATAAACTCACTGGTCTACTTCTATTTCCAAAAGAAAAGAAGTAAAATTTACTTGTAAGATCTATTGGTGTTTTCTCTGATATTTATTTCCAAAGTAGGAAATAGACTTTGTTTCAGTGTAGCTGTGTTCAGGTTTTAGAAATACTATATTTTAAGATTAAAGAGATATAATGCAGGGTCTGGAGAAGTGGCTCAGCGGTTACGGTACTTGCTCAGCATGCGCAAGAAAGCGAGTTCAAACAGTGGCACTACGTACACAACAATGTCTTGGAGCAACAAAAGCCACAATAAAAAACTGAATAAAAACTCTCTCTCTCTCTCTCTCTCACTGTCCCTCTTTCTTTAAAAAATATAATGCAAATGCTATCAGGATATTTAATAGTTCATTGATTAGTATATTTATACTGGAAAGACATTCCAGGAAGTGTAGTTGACAGGGAAAGCCCTTCTGTGCATACCTATAATTTTTGGAGAATTAAAGTTATTTATTTGTTGGCAGCTTTATTCTTTTCCCTGTAATCTATTTTTGAACTTACTCATATTATTATTTCTACTGATATATCCAAATATTTATCAGAAGCAATATAGCTTGGAAGTGACAAAGCAGAGTTTGAATATTAAGAATATAAATGACTCATGCTTAATTTATGGGTTTTCTTTCTTTCTTTCCTTCTTAATCATAGAGTTTCTCATCCTTGCCTTATCACAGCTGGGTACCCTAAAGTGAAGTTTATAATAAAAAGTTGTGAAATAGGTCCTTCTTGAGGAAATTTAATTGTATTTTTATTACCCTCTAATTATTCCTTTTCAAAAAATTGCATGTAGTTTGTTAAAATAGGCAGCATACGAATACCTTTAAAACAATGATTTTTCGTATCTCAAAAATTAAAATAAAATGATGTCATGCAATCTTAATAAAATAACTTTGAGCTTCATATATGCTAAGAATTTCCCATTAAATAAATTAGATTTCCAAAGTTTAAGCCCAGTTATGAAATACCAAGTAGAGACAGGCAGAATAGTTCATCAAAGTAATCGATATCATGTGGCACAATGGTGGGTACAACCAGAGTCCCTCTACACTTTTTTGAGTACTTTGAGAAGACACAAAAGAAATGAGTTCTATAAATGGTTGATTCAGTACTTCATCATGACTCTTGATATAGAGTTCAGAGGCTCTATGTCTTGCCTAAATAGAAGAAGGAATGCACTGGGCTACTGGTAAGAGTTAGAAACCTGGGCTGGAGCAGTGGCTCTGTGGTTATGGTGCTTGCCTGGCATGTACAAGTGCAAGGGTTCAAACCCTAGGACCCACCTACACAACTAGGTGTCAGAGTAGTGAAAGCCATGTGAAAAACTCAATAAAAATTGATTCTCTGTCTGTTTGTCTGTCTCTCTCTTTTAAAGAGTTAGAAACCTGAGTACTTTACAAACATGTAGACAGAACTGTTCTTTCTCTTCAGCTACTCGGGTTCTCAGCTCCAACCTGTGCATTATCAGTAGCACTTCAGTGTCAGACTCAGAATATGGTCTGTGCAGCCAGATAGCCTGGGTGCAAAATGACCATCAGCTTGGCTGCTTGCTAACCTTCAGAAACTCAGACAAATCATTGAAGCTTCTCAGCCGCAGCTTCCACATATTTAAAATTTGGAATACGTGGGATTATATCATCTTTTTTATATTTGTTAAGATTATCCCGGTGAACTAGGATGTGGTCTATTTTAGAGAAGGATCCATGAGCCACTGAGAAGAAGGTAAATTCAGCTGTTTTAGGATGGAATAATCTGTAGATGTCTGTTAAGCCCAAGTTTAAAAGAGTTGTTCAGCTTGGAGATGTCTTTATTGATTTTTTGCTTTGATGATCTGTCTAGAGTTGATAGTGGTGTGTTGAAGTCCCCCAGAATTATTGTGTTGAGGTCAATGAGGGGATTAATGTCCTTAAGTATTTTTTCCATAAATTTGGGTGGGTTGTAATTGGAGGCATAAATGTTAATTAACTTTATATCTTCTTAATGGACTGTCCCTTTTAGTATGATATAGTGACCCTCTTTCTCCTTTCTGATTAGTTTTAATTGGAAATTGATTTTATCAGAAATTAGAATCGCTACACCAGCTTGCTTTTTTGGGCCACAGGCCTGGTAGACGTTTTGTCATCCTTTCACTTTCATCCTCTATTTTTGAGTGTCAAATGTGTCTCTTGCAGGCAACATATTGTTGGATTTTGTTTTTGATCCATTGGGCCAGTCTGTGCCCTTTAATTGGGGCATTGAGACCATTCACATTCAAACTTAGATATGGGAGGCTGAGTCTCTGACTGTGTATCAGTTACAGAATTTTGAGTCATCTTGGAAGTCATCTTGTATATAATATGATTATTGACTCACCCTTGTTTAAGGATTTAGGATATCATTGGCATTTTCTTCTGAATGGAGAACATCTTTGAGAATATTTTGTAGAGTAGGATTTGTGTTCATGTATCTTGTTAGCTTGAGTTCATCATCAAATTATTTAATTTCCCTGTCACATTTGAAGCTGAGTTTTGCAGGATATAATATCTTTGGATGGAAGTTGTTATTTTTTAACACTTAAAAGATATTGTTCCAAGCCCTTCTGGCCTTCATTGTTTGCTCTGAAAAATCCATAGTGATCCGAATTGGTTTGCCTCTGAATGTGATTTGGGGCTTTTCTCTAGCAGCTTTTAGAATTCTCTCTTTAATTTCTCTGTTATTCATTTTGTATATGACATGTCTTGGTGAGTTTCTCAGTTGATTAGGGGGTTTTTTTTGGTGTTCCATAAGCATCATGGATGTTGTATTCCAGACAATGTAAAGTGAGGGAAGTTCTCACTTATGATTTTGGTTAAAAGGTTCTTGAAGCCTTTTGTTTGCTGTTCAGAGTTTTCCTGTAGGCCAATGATTCTCAGATTATTATGCCTCATCTCATCAAATATTACTTGGAAGTTCTGATTATGTAATATAAGCTGTTTATCTTGTTTTTCTTCTTTGAATTCTACAATGTTTATCTGATCCACATTGTCCGAAACTCATTCTTCAAGCACTGAAGTTCTATTTTCAGTAGAGTATACTCTGGTGTTGGTATCATCCAGTGAAGATTTGAATTGGTTAACCAAGTTTTTCAATCCTGATAGCTCTGCTACATCTCTTTTCAGAATGTCAATATCTTTGTATAGCTGATCTTTCATCTCATGGAATTGCTCCCTTAATTCCTTACAAAATTTGTCTCTCATCTCTTGAAATTGATCTCTGATATCTTTCTTTATTTCATCTCTCAACTCTTTGATTACATTACTAATCATAATGCTGATACAATGCCTTTGGTTTTCATTTAGGGCCCCTGCTATGTACTTGGGTGGAGAGCATTGGGGCTGGGGAGGGGAGTTATTTCCCCTTTTCCTCATTTTCTTAGTCAGAGAGCTTTTCTTACAGTGATGTGGCTTCCTCAATGTTGATAGCAGCTCAATTCACTACAGCTAGATCATGGAACCAACCCAGATGCCCCTCACTCGACGAGTGGAGACAAAAACTTTGGTACATATATACAATGGAATACTACTCGGCCATTAGAGAAGATGATATTATGGGTTTTCAGCCAAATGGATGGAGATGGAAGGAATTATGCTAAGTGAAGTATCCCAATCTCAGAGACTCAAGGGCCAAATGGTATCTCTCATCTCTGGAAGCTAGAATAATATATTGGGAAGCAGTATGTTAGAGGGCAAAGCTAATAATAGCTTCAAATTGTATGATTCTCAGTGCAACAGGGAGACAACTCACTAGGACACTTGAAGGTGTAGAGATGGGGCTGGGGGGAGGGGGTTGGAGAAATCCTAGGAGACTGAGGGTGGTAATATGGGGGAATCATCTCAGAAGGAGATATCTGTCCTACATGAGATATCCGTCTAACTCAGAAGTTCTCCTGGGGGAAAAAGCAACAGGGGGACCCAAGCTGGATATCCATGATATGGCATTAGCCCTGGATAACTAAGTATATATACATTGGTTCTTGAACATTTGATAATGTTCCCTCCTCAATTGTAGTTCTATTTCCATCTAATAAGAAAAAGCATTAAAAAATAAAATATAATGTAGAAAAGAAAAACAAAATTGTAGAGGCTCTCATGAAAACAGAAAGGAGACAGGGATGAAGGTGGATGGGAGGGAAAGAAAAGGTACAAGGAAATAAAATTCACCAAATTATATTATGTGCATGTATGAACATGTAGCAAGAGATTCCAGTATTGTGTATAATTATAATGCACCAATAAAAACTTGAAGAACAAGAATAGAACTTACCTAGTATATTTTTTAAGGAAAGAGGGACAGTGAAAGAGAGATCATTTTTATTTAGTTTCTCATGTGGCTTTCCTTGCTCTGACACTGTTGTGTATGTGGCACTGGGATTTGAATCTGCATTCTTATGCATGCCAGGCAAGTTTCATAGCTGTGGAGCCACTGCTCCAGCCCCTGCCTAATATTTTTTTTAAGATTAAATAAGACAAAATACATGAAGAATTAAGATCAAGGCTTGGAACATTGAGAGAAGCATTTTTGTTTTGTCTGATGCTCTTATGACTATAAAATGTGACCCAATTCAAATGCATTAGCTGGATAATTTTCCTTAGGTATAAATGCTTTTAGTAGATTAGGTCTTCTGTTATTCCATTGGTCTCTTGTTGTTGTTATTCTCATTAGCAGTTCTTAATATATTAAAGGACTAAAAGACACATGAAAATTCTTTAACTATATCATCATTTAGGTGAATTATTTACTCGTCTACTTGTCTATTGATTTGAGAACTAAAGTTAAACTGATGGCAATAGTATGTAACACAAGATTACTGGAAGAGTTTTTGTTCTGATTGAGGAGGGATTATAAATAATTGTACTACAGGTTAATTTATTTAGATCATCAATTATTGCAGATTTATGTAGGTACAACATAAAAATTTACATCGTTCATATATTTGAAACATTCTGAAACCTGTAATACAGACAGGAACAATTATTAAAGGTTATGAACACATTGTGAGCACTTTAATGAAACTGTCACAGTCAAAGTACTCTATATTTCTGCTGAAGTTGAATATGAGGACAGATTTGACTTGTTCTAGAAACAGATTTAACTCACAGACAGAAACTTGGTTATTGCCTCCAAAATATCATAGTAATCTTGTATATGCTGTTTGAGGAGTGACTATAGGAGGAATGTGTAAGAAGACATGGTATTCTGTATATTACTGGCTTGCTTTCTTTGTGGATAGAACTACTTTATGATCCTGAATCCCACTTTCATATCCAAATGAACTGAAATCAGGATTGTAAAGAGATACCTATATTCCCATGTTCTTTTTGGCTTTATTTGTAACAGTTAAGATATGGAAGCATTCTACATGTCTGTTCTTAGACAAAGAAAGGTACCAGTGTACTAAAACATTATTTAGTCATTAAATGAGAAACAATTCCTGTCACTTGAGGTAGCATGGATGAATCTAGAGGACATTATGCCAAATTAAATAAGTAAGAAACACAAGGACAAATACTGCATGATGTCACTCTGCAAAGAGTAGAATGGTAGTTATCAGGAACAGAGGGGAAAGGAAAATGGGTAGGTGTCAGTCACGGGCTATAAAATATCAGTTGTTCAAAATAAGTGAATTTTGAAATTGGCTATTTACTATGTAATTATAGTTAACAATATTTTATTGTGTAACTGAACTTTGCTTAGTGAGTAGGTCTTATGTATTCCCATTAGAGACACACACACATGCACATGCACACAGAAATGCTAACTGTCTGAAGCGGTAGAAATGTTATGATGACTCTTTCATAATGTGTAAGCAGATCAAATCATCAAATTATGTACATTAAATATATGCAACCTTTTATATAAGATATTTTATTGGTTTTTTAAGTTTATAGATAGCAATAGAATCCATTTGCCATAATTATAAAAGCATGGAATATAACTTGTTCTAATTCCATTTCTAGTACCTCTCCTCCCCTCCCATCACCGACCCCTGATTCATTCCCTCTACTCTACTGTCATTTCTGCCTTTTAACCATAGTTTTCTTTTTTAAATTGGTTTTTATGGACGTACATGAGGAAGAGCTTCACTGTAGTATATTCATACATATGTACATAGGAATGTTATGTCAGATTCCTTCCATTTTTCTTTCCTTTTCCCATTGTTTCTCCTTTTCCTTCATTCCCTTTTGTCTAAACCACAGATCTTACTTTTATTCTTCCCCATCCCCTTATTTTGGATTAGCTTTAGAATGCACTCATACATTGTTGGTGAGGCTGAAAATTGGTATAACCAGTCTGGAAAGCAGTATGGAGATTCCTCATAAAACTAGGAGTGGGCCCACCATTTGACCCCACTATCCTACTCCTTGGTGTGTATCCAGAGAATTTAAAATGTGCATACTACAGTGACACAGCCACATCAGTGTTTACAGCAGCATCACTCACAACAGCGAAGCTATGGGGCCAATCAAGGTGTCCGTCAACTGAAGAACGGATAAAGAAAATGTGGTACATAAATATCGACAACCCTGAATTGTCAAATATTCCTCAAGAAAAAAAAAGATATGGAAAGGGAAGAATGAGAGTGTAGTATAAGAATCCAGCACAAAGCTGACATTTTCACTGAGGCCTCTCATATAAATTCAGCTTCTTTGCTGTCCTGTGACAGTGTTGTGCCTTCACACTTCCCCACAATCAACCTGGGGTCATATTAGAGTATATTGCTTTTGGACAAAGGCTAATTTTTTATAAGACATATAGAGGAAAGAGTTCTTAAAACTTGTATTTTAAAATAAGTTATGAAGTTCAAAACAGAGTTAAGAGTGAATCCCTGTTTAAAAATCTTGATGGCATTTCAGACCTTAAGTTCCGTTTAGGAAGACAACTAAATCATAGTCCACGTTATCATGCCGTTGTTTTCATTAGTTTTTTCTTTGTTTTTTCTTTTGATTTCAGAGATTGAAACAACCTGAGGCCTTATTATTATTATTTTTAATAATCAAAAGAAAAATCAAATATAATGCATAGTCAGTTGTGTGATTAGATAAAAAAATTATATGTTCAGATACAGGATATGATTGTTGGAAAGATTCTCCCTACGAGCATGAATCAAACTTATTTGAAATGACTCAAGGCTGTTTAGTAAATCATAATTGAAATTGTCCCTGAAATAAATGTAAACTATTTTTAGGTATACTTAAAAGAACTAAGTTCCTCCTGTGTAGGAAAAATATTTATTTTAACAATTTTCTGTTCATGTTTTATCATTATCCTACCACTCCATCCCCCTCTCCCACCTCTTTTTAACAATTTGCTCTAATAACCAAGATGTTGATTAGTTACAGGAACTACATTTTATTTATTCTAAAATGGCAATACAATTCTCTAACCATAATGAAAATTAGCAAATGATGATCTGTGCAATTAATGATGATCATTCAAACTGTTGTGATTTCACTATTCTAGAATAATTTTAGATTTTCATTTGTGTTTGTGAAGTACATAAATATACAGTATTCCATACAGTGTAAAACACATGAGTTATAATTTTTTTGTTGTTTGGTGCTTCAAAACATGGAAAATGTTTTATTTATATATACATGTTTTAAAGTAGCAGTTGAAATTTTCTTCTGGATGTTTCTGGATGTGGTGAATTGAAATTTCTTGACAACATAAGACTAGGGACCTGTATATATGATCTCGCTTATGGTTAACACTTGATTTCTGATGTGCCCAGTAATATATTTCTCTGAAAACTGTGCTCAGGAAACACCTATGCAAGTCCTATTTGTCCATCCAGATCTCTGGCATCTTAGTGATTTTTCTAAGTTAGTGTAAAAGAGTTTATTGTGAATTACACATGCCAGAAGAGTCACAGGAGTTTAGCTTAGGAATTACTGCCCCCTTCAAACATCCTTAATTATTCTCAGCTCTGCTTTCATTCACAAATATGTTTTTGAAGTATTTCTTGAAACCTTTTGGTTTTCCATTTATATCACATCCACTTCAGGAAACTTAGGTATTAAGCTAGTGCTGTAACACTGAGACACACACACACATACATGTTCCTAGACTTTATTTTTATAGGTTATTTTAGTATTTTCTTAGATGGGAATTAACATAGCTCTATAAAAAATTATGCTGAAGAGTTACCCCTTCACCCCCAAAACCTACAGATATCAACAGCAGTGCCAGACTTTAGTTCTTCCAAGCAGGATGCAGGAATGATTAAATGTGCCAGGATTTTGTTATCTTTTTTTTCTCAGAAACTTATACTTTAATTCAATTATATTTTTTGGCAAATCTTAGAAACAAAAAGTATGTTCTTGTCTATCAGGGTTTGGAGATAATAACTTATGCTCTGCTTCTCAATTCCAAATCCTGATAAATATGTTTTAGTTTATCTACACAAAAAGCCAGGTAAAATACTTGTGCACTTATCTGTGTGCTGATAAGATATAATTGACATACTATTTCTGATTTGCTTTTTGCTTTTGCAGCCTTCAACCTCCTGTTTGTTAAGCATACAAAAGACTGTTAGATTGAAAAAAACACTAGCATTTTTCTGATTCACTGCATCTGGTCACCAGTTAGCATCATAAAATGAAAAATATTAATTCACTTGAAAGACAGATTTTAAGAACCTTGCATATGAGTTTCAACATCCCACAAACCTCTGATTTGGGGTTAGTGATAGAAACATCAATGTGGAAATTTTGAAGAACAGAGAAGGCATTTATTATTTCTTACACTGCCCACATTCCTTTTATGCCCTACCAATATTTCAGTAATGGGATGCTTCCTGGGATTTGGATGAAACCAAAGTGTTCGTTAGGACATTTGAAAAGCAGGTGTATATTTGGCAGAAATGTGAAAAGCTAAGTGGTCATTACAGACACACAGAGAGATAATACTTAAACACTGAGAGGGACAAATGTTTGCTCAGTTGCCAGGATCAGTTTCTTAGCCAAGCAGTGTCCCAGGGCTTAATGATGACAATCTCAAACGCTGCCCAGGAAGTGGGACTATGGTCCATTTACCCCTTCAACTCTTTCATGAAGATTAATTCGATTTGTGAAACTTAAATTCATTGAATGTGAAAAGGAAAACATAGACTTTTCAATTAGGATGATCACTATATAATACTCATTTTAAATTCCTTTTGTTTAATTTTCACAGAATTTTTGCTATTCTTAACTGGTAGATAGTAAAGAATTCTACATAGACATAAAAACAATGGCAGAAGGAAATACATTTGCACCTCTTATTCTTGGTCAGTTATAATAAATTTTATAAAGATGGTGAATATGGTATGGAAAAAAACTATTCAACTAAAGATGGTTTGAGCAAAGCATCAGAAATTTTAAGGCAGATGCTATTTCCTTTCTTTCAAATAGGTTTCTCAAAGAAAATTATTTAATGTATTTGGCTTTATAGAATCCAAATTATTAGTGCCATCATTATCAATGGCACATATTGGATTTTTAATATCAAATTTTAATGAGGCTGATTATGTACATAGACTAGCTGAAAGATATGCAAAAATAGAACATTATGAATGGAGTCATTTAGCAAACAGTGCCACTGGTTGGTCACATCCTGGTTTTAATGGTAGGCATCTCAGTTGATGATTTGACATCTTGTCCTATTGATAACCTAGATGTTGTATTTCTTTTTCAGCTCAAATTCTGACCCCTTAGTTGAATTGCCATATTTTTATTTCTACTCCAGTATACTCGTCTGGACAGAGTTTAACTCCATGCAATTTGATTAAACAAATATTAGAATTTTTTTCATTTTAACACACTCTTATAAGTAGAGGATGAATAAAATATGAGTCCTAGCTTCAAGTGATCTCACAAAATTATAGTTAGAGATTCCCATTTTACTGTATCAGCAAGCTGGGCATAAGATTGACTTGGTGAGGCAGGCTGACCTGTCATCAATCTGTGGTCATTGAGTCGCTTTCTGTGTGTTCAATGCAATGGAAAATTCTTAATTCTAAATTTGAATGCTATTTAAAACATTTTTGTTTCATGTTGTAAAATAAAACTGTAGGCTTGCAGAATTTGAGAAAATGATTATTTCTCCTTCCTCCTCATGTAATTAAGTATGTAACAATTTGTTTTTTAGATCCTTGGATAACTTTCACATAGCATTAGTGGATTGTTTCATTAAGACTCCCTTATAGGGGCTCAGTGGTTATGGCGCTTGCCTGGCATGTACAGGTACGCAATTTCAAACCCCAGCCCCACATACACAACAATGTCTCTGAGGTGCGGAAGTCACATGAAAAACTAAATAAAAATGGATTCTGTCTTTCTCTCTCTCACTGACCCCTCTTTCTTTGAAAAAAAAAATAGACTCCCTTACACTGAGAGAATAAGAAAGTATGTTTTGCAACTCGTGTTTATGCACCTGGTTCTTTGAATGCATTCCCTACTTCACTCCTCTCACTAAAAATTGCTTTTTTATTTATAGGTTTGGGTCAGCAAAAGAAAGGGTCTAGGTGCTAATGATATGCCACTAGGTTGAAGAAGAAAAAAATTGAATCAATAACTCTTTATTGTCTACCTTCATTTGATCATTTTTGGTGGTTTTAAGTGATATTAAGAACTGCTGCCAGATCATGTTAGGACATGGAGGAATATATCATATAGCCAGTGAAATGGAATATAAGCGTGTGAAATAATAAAAAAGTAGCTCATTTCAGTGAGTATATACAATATTCCATGCACTGTTCTAAATAAATACTCTATAGGCAGCACTCTATTAAATCCTCACCATACTAGATAAAAGTGTAATTATTCTCATCAACGGATAGAAGGCATGCATGTAAAAGTTGAGCAATTCACCCAAGGATCACAGGCAGTGAATTGTGGTGCATAAAGTATAATACAAATTTGTATTGAAAGAGATGTCACCTAAGTAGTTACATACATTTAGACAATGTACCCTAGTACAACATTCATTGTCAAATATCATCTATAGACATCTTATGCATTTATTGGAATGCAGAATGCAAAGAAAAATTAAAAATATAAAATGAAAAAAGTGTTAATTATTGAGCTGCTATTATGTATCAGGGTTTTTTTTGTGAAAACAATTTAATTAAATTTTCACTATGATACCATGGAGTAAATATAATTGACCCTATTTAAGAATTCTTAAATGGGAGACTACGTTAGTTTTCTATTACTGCTGCGAAATATTTATCCCAAATTTAGTGGCTTCTATCCTGAATCATCCCAAATTTTGATACTGAAATCATGTTGTTGGCAGGTCTCCATTCCTTTCAAGAAATTCTAGGGAAGGATCTGCTTCTTTGTTCAGTTAGGTAACTGGCAGAATTGTGTTCTCATAGAACTCAATTATGGGACTGGTGTTCAAGGTTCCTTCTTCGTATCAGCTTAAATCCATTTCCTTGTTTCAGAGACAACCACATCCCCCTTTCTCCATCTTCAAAGTCAGAAAAATCAGGTCAAGTCTTTCTCATGTCATCTCTTTCCAACCCAACTCTGTGCCTCTTCTTCCACTTCTCAGAACTCTTGTCATTTCTTTGGGCCTACGAGTATAATGGCAGATAATTGCCCCATCTCGAGTTCATTAGCTTAGCAAACTTAATTCCATAAGAAACTAATTTTCTTCTGCATGTAAAATAGAGTTTCCAGTGATTAGTGCAAGGACATCACTGAAGGACCATTATTGTGCCTAACACAAGTACCTGGTCAGGTTAAACAACCTAACAAATATAACACACCTAATGAGTGGTAACATTCCACTTAAACTATTCCAGAGCCAATATTGTTTCCTTTCTATTTCTGAATCTATAGGTAAGATTATAGGGAGTAAAAAAATTGACAAAGGGATTCACATTTATTGAGTGCCTCATAGGTGCCAAAAATTGGGCCCAGTGCTTTAGCTGTCTTATTCTTGATAATTTCTATATGGAGAAAACATGGGGATCCATTTCCTATGAGGACACAAATTCAGGTAATGTAACTGTTGAGATCATGCACATACAATGATACAGAGCAATAATATGAACTAATATCTGAGTCCAAAATCTGTCATGCTCAGGGTTTAAACTTACTCTTGAAATAGAGGTAGAATGTAGTAAGCAAAAATCAGTAACAATGTGTGGAGACAAGAAATGCAAAAGTGGGCAGGAGAGAAAGTAGTATTACAGTAGTAGTTTGTTTCTAAATTTCTTTCTTCTTTTTCTTTAATGTGTTTATGGGAATTGAAAATTGAATCTAGGGATTCATGAGCTGCTAGGCAAGCACTCTACCACTGAGCTGCATCCCCAGCTGCCATTTCTGAATTTTTTAAATACATCCTTGAGTCTTTTTAACTTGGTTAATATGCTATTTATGAAGGAATTTTTTTCTTCTTTTCATTAGCTTTTATTTTTTTTAGCAAGCATTTGGTACAAAAATAGGCCTAGTGTCTTCACTAACAAAATAAATTAATAATACACTGATCATTTGACTACGCTTATGTAGTTAAAATTCAACATGTTTATCAATTATTTAGATGTTTGATGTTGAGTTGTAAAGCCAAATTAACTGGTATCTTCCCTTAATATCTGTAGAATACATGTCTCAGAGTTATCAATAGTTATCATATGGTTAATTTGTGAATTAAATTTTTTTATTTTCTTTTTCCACCCATTTTTCATGTGCTTCTCTATCACCATCCCGCCAAATGTTGATTCTACAGGAATTAGGACAGACCCCAGGATGTGGAATGACTGGGTTGTCATTTTCAGGGTTCTGAATTCCAACTTGTTCAGAAGCAGACATCCCCAAAGACAGCTGATTTGTGCTATGTTTTATTAACCTCTTAAGGAGGCAAGGATGATGAATTACTGATATGCTAACTTAAGAAACGCTCATACCTTAGTGCTAAGAGCTCTCTGGGTATCAGCATTGCAAGGAGGATTTCTAAGTTGGTAGATATAAAAGTACTAATTTAATCTCAAAATGCATTTATCTTCAGGTACATTTTCATTTTAAGAGCTAGATCATGATAAAATACTACTTCAATAGATTTTTTCATATTTGCTATGCCGTTTATTTCCACATGAATTCATGTTTTATACTTGAAATCATGACACAGATGCAAGTATATATTTCATAACTTAGTATTGTTTTAAGATATTCTGGTTATTTTTACTTAGCAATTACAGATAGCATGTTAATGACTACATTGAAGTCCATCAGGGGTCACAGCTGTCTACTTGACAGAACACTCATTCCATGTTTTTTGGATATTTTGGATGCTTCCGTAGGTGCAGTTCTCACAAAGGAAATTTTAGAGTCAAGAACAGGAGTTCTAGATTAAAGCATTTGGGGTAGAGGAATTCTGAGAAGTACCTTCTAAATGACCTGATCAGATGGCTGCTGTCATGACAACATTTATTAATGATCAGAAATTTCCTATCTCTCTTATGGGCTCACTTCTTCTGAACAAGTTTTTCATACCTGATCCTAACAAGTTTTGAAAGGTAAATTAGATAAAACTTCTACCAATTTTAAGTTTCTTTCTACTTAGAAAAAAATTTAAAAACCCAAATTCAAAAAGCAGTTCCTCTCCCTTGAACATCATCTTCTCGTTTTCTTTCATTTGTTAGATAGCATCCTCCCCTTCTCCTTCTTTTTCCTTTGAGAATGCCAGCCTTTTCTTCCCAATAAGACAATTCTCTTTGTCTTTTCTCTGCCAGAATTACCATTTCCTTAACTTCTCGTGGTTGAGAGAACTTGAGTAATCCTTCCCTCAAAGCCCTTCCCTACAGTCTCAAGTCAGGAGCTTGAACAGCCATTTCTACTTCGTCCCCACCTTGTTGCCCTTCCTACAGTGTCTAAAATTGTTTTTTAAAGACCATTTTGATCTATGTTACCAGAATCTCAGTGCATGAACGTAGAAAGCATATATGCATATATATTAGCTTTGGGGGGTTTCCACAAAGGGGTGCCACAGAGGGAGTGGGTTAAATGACAGACTTGTGGTCTCATAGTTCTGAAGGCTAGAAGTCTGGGATCAGGTAATAACAGGTGGTTCCCTCTGGGGTGGGAGAGATGTTCCATGGCTCCCGCCTGGCTTCTCATAGCTCCAGTGCTCCTTCATTGGAGGATGACTTTCTCCCTTGTCTGGGCCTTTACGTTAACATGCCATTCTTGTGTGTGCAAATTTCCCCTTTTTACAAAAACATCAGTCATACTGGATTTGGCCCATATCTTCCCTCAGTACAACCTCACCATAATGTCAAATCTGGAGGATCGGAAATTAAACAGATGAAATTTTGGAGACAGTGAAATCCGTAATACCACACACATCTCATGCATGTCCTATGACATATATAAGCAATACAAAGCATTGGCTGATTTCATCAAAAGTTTTGTTTTTTTTAAGAGAGAGAGGGACAGTGAGAGAGAGAGAAAGAGAGAATCAACTCCATTCAGTTTTTCATGTGGCCTTTTTTGCTCCAACACTTTATTGTGTTCATTTTTTGGGGTGGAGGCTCTAACCTATGTCTTCTAGCATGCCAGGTAAGTGCTGCAACCGCCAAGTCCCCACTCCAGTCCCTCATTAGAAGTTTTAAAAGAAAGAAGTTGCTCCAAGACCAACATTTTAAATGTTTGTTTGCCATTTTAAAATGACAATAGAATATTTTGCAATGGATTCTCAAGTTTGGTTTTACATTATATTTATGTGACTACCAACATTATTTTGAATAACGTAAAATACAAATATTGCAGTCCTTATTTTATTATTCACAAATACATTAGAGATCTTGATTTATCATAGTCTGTAAACCTAACAAAAGAATGGAATTATGCAAGAAGTCCACATTGATATTTACAGAAGCTTTGGAAAATAAATATAACTGAACTTTAAACTTGATTTAAATTCTAGTGGACGAGTAATGCTCTGTGACTAGTAAAATGCTCCATTTGATCATATCAAGTAAAATGAATCTTGAGTACAGAATTCTTTTTCCCATTAGGTGGTTTCTTTAGAGTAAGTAGTTTTCGAGTAGTATGTCTACTTTGACACCTCAAGGGAATTGTAAATACTTCCTCCTCTTGTCTTTTTGCTTCTTTCCCGTCTTCCTTCTCTGGGTTCTTTTTTCTTTATTTGTTCTTTCAATAAATATTTATTGAACAACTTATCTCTGCTAGACATCCTTCTACATGCTGGGGACAGAAATCCTTGTTCTTTTGAAAATTCCATTCTAGTGAGCTAGACAAGAGCAAACACATAAATAAGTAAAATAATTGTAGCAAAAGCTGTAGCTGCTACAAAGAAAAGAGCAAGAAAGGGTATGGAAAGTTGTAAGACATAAAGGTTAAATTTTGAGTAGAATGGTGAAGTGAACTCAGATCTTTGGGACATTTGAAGATGAAGATTGCACAATGTTGTGTGGAATCATTGTTGTAGCTTCATTTTTTTAATTGGCAAATGTATTGTCAGTGTTTGAATTTTTTTTACCATATTAGTTTATGTGTTCTGTAGGAACAGTAGGATTATGTGGTTAAGTATGTAATTAACTTTGGCTTAGGTTTCCATTGTGTTATTAATATGTAAGTATGTGTAAAATAAACTACAATCTAAATATTGGTTTTTGTTAGATAAATTGATGCATTACAGTATTAATGAGTTCAGTTATGTTGATAATGGAAAGACAAATTCTTTGGGACCAAGTTTTCCCTTTCTGACTCTCTTTTTGTGATCTGATTAGAGTTAGAAGTGGTGACAATAATGATAGCTGTTAAGAATCTGTGTATAAAATGTTCTAAGGAAAAGAAGAATTTGTATTTTCCTGGGCATATTTGAATGATTTTGTGTGTGTATTTTGTTTTTAAATAATTACAACTTCAAGGTCAACGATTGCTATATGCTCATTATAATGTCAACTTTATTTTATAAAATAATATAGCAAAGTCAAAATGTAACCCCATTTTAAAATTAGCTGTCAATAGGCTGATTTATGCATGCACAATTTATGTTAATTTTTAATATTTAACATTTTATAGTGAAAATGCAATCTTATCTATCCTTTTTCTCACTATCAATGCACATGGTCAGGCCACCATCTTGCCTTGCCCTCCTATGGAGTTGGAGAATTTCAGGGGCTGTAGATAGGCATTCCCACCTCTCTTTTTTCTAAAATAAACATATCAGGCATTGGGTGCAAGACTGAACACAATGCGAAAATCTCCTCAAAATCTCTCCATTTTTTAGAGATATATAAACATCTATAATGTTCATTATTTAACTATTATGGCAAATAATTCAATGATATACAATTATTTTCAAAATAACAGCATGCCACAAATATTTTAAAAGTTTGAACATTAGAAATAAGCTATATATATATTAAGTTATGTGTTTTCTTCCCTTGGTTTTATTCTTTTTTGCATTGTTTCTAGTATTTTAATTTTAAAATATGTGTACATTGTATGTAATACTTATTTGGAGGGCCACTTCATCAATACTTAGATAAGTCATATTTCTCTGGTGGTCTCTGTAGTTACATAGTAAAACCTTGAAAACAGATTATCACTCATAATTTAGTAAGAATAATCATAGAAAATCCCTAAGATGTTACTAGTGACTAGCAAGAATAATTTACAGTTCACATTCCATATAAATTATGAAATTTTTCTTCTGTGAAATCTATAGTAACTATTCATTTGTTAATAAAACAAGTTGAGCATTTACTTTCATATTTTATAAAATACATTTTAAAAAAGAACTCCAAATTCTTTCGGAGGAAAAATACTAAGTTATTTAGAAAATTTCCTGAAATATAGATCTGATGATTAACATGATTTTAGTAGTAGTCATGATGGTGACAGAAGTAGTGGCATCAGCAGTTGTAACAGATAATGTTAATTGAGGGCTTGCCACTTATGAAGTGGCATTTCTAATCTAAGGTATTTAAATATTTCAACATATCTCTCATAGCAACCCCTTAGATGTGTTATTTATTTTATTGTTACTAATAACATCATTATTTACTGATAAGCACACAGAGCC
>PVKS010007892.1:0-70850 GCA_004027875.1 Aplodontia rufa | reverse complement strand
ACACACACACACACACACACACACAGCAGATATGCAGGCTTGCCTCATCCCCACAGATGCACACACAGGTGTGCACACCACACAGACAGCAGAGGGTCGCACACATGCTCAGCAGGCAGGGGCACACGCAGGCAGAGGTGCATGCATTGCCCGCTTGGACACACCCAGGCACACAGGGCGACAGGCTGCACATGCACGCGCCCACATGGTGGCATATGGAGCAACCCTGCCTCCCCCACGGCTTGCAGGAGGCTCAGCAGGGGTGCGAGCTCCACATCTGACTTTCCTTGTGTTCGTTAGACACTCGGTGTAATTAAATGTTACATTGAATAATCCAGCGCGGGCTCAGTGGAGGCAGAGACGGCTATGGCAGGCTGGGACAGGGGCTGAACGCCTATTTCTGTCCCATCCCTCCTGACCCCAGGGCCCTCCAGAACCCCTGGCCTCAGACTCTGGAGATGTGGGGATGAGGAGACCCCAGCCATAGGGTCACAGAGAAGCCCTCAGAGCTGCCTCTTTCACCTGACTGGCAGAGAGGCAAAGTCCCCAGGTGCATGGGGCACCCAGTCAGGCCTGAGGGAGGAGGGACAGGATGGTGGCCCCCAGACACCTGGACTGTCCTGGGTCATAGTGGTCACTTGTCACCCTCTCTTCCCAGAAGTGAAATTCCTTCCTGGGCCTCAAGAGCGGAGAAGGGGCATCTGGATGCTGGGCAGCCCCCACTCCCCACTGCATGCTTCAGAAGGCTGCCCAGCTCACCTCCCCTGGGAGAGCGAGGCAAGAGGGTTCTGTCCTCTCCTCTATTTTTTTTTTTAAAGAAAGAGGGACAGAGAGAGAGAGAGGGAGAGAGAAAGAGAGAATCAATTTTAATTTCCACTTGGCTTTCGTTGCTCCAACACTTCATTGTGTATGTGGTGCTGGGGTTCTAACTCGGGTCCTTGCGCATGCCAGGCAAGCATCATAACCGCTGAGCCACCACTCCAGCCCTTCCCTCTATTTTTCTAACTGGATCTGGGACCTCCCTTGGCCTCCATGGGGAGTGGCCTAGTGTGGTGGTGACAGGCACTTGCTTGCGTGTGGCTCATGAACTATGTGACTGGGGATTCAGCTCTGTAAACCTCAGTGTTTTCAGGGCTGAAATGGGGGTGATGTTGGGGCTGACATCGTAGGTCACTGGAGGATGAAGCAGACCCTTCAAACAGTCCTGGCTCGTCCCCACCACCAACCTCCTTGGCCCAGCGTTTAAGCCACTTCGGAACATAGCTTTCGTACCCACAAAGCTGCCTTCATCTACACCTGTTTAGTTGCCAAGGTGAGGTTCTGGAGCCCTGGCCAGTGTCATCCACTACAGCTGGGGTCCCTCTCTGAGCCTCAACTCCATTCTATGGAATGGGGTCGATGGCCGCTCTGGCCTGGCAGGGTGGCAGGATGGAACAGGCTACTGCAGGACAAGAGGTCTGATGGACTCTTGGCTCGGCCTGCTCTTTCCCACCCTTCTTGTTCAGACCTCCCATGGGGCCCCTGAGCAGGAACCCTGGAGCACAGAAATGGCACACACAGCTCATAGCCCGCCCCAGCCCTTGACACCTGGTGGGTGTGCAGGCCCTGAGCGCCCCGGGGTGACTTCACCATGGCCAGCCTCTTTCTGATGTGAATTTTGAAATGAGTGCAGTCGCTGATGTATGCCAGCTGGACAGCGGGTAGGGTGGGCTGAGGATATGTCACCAGGGAGGTGACATAGTCTCTGCCCACTACAGTTGGGCCACCAGGAGGGGACAGTGGCTGAAAAACAGCTCAGTCCAAATCCTCCCGTCTGCCACCATCAGCCTGGCTGGCTCCCGAAGTGGGTGAGCCCAGGGTGGGGGCTGACATCTCCTTTTGTGTGCACACACACTGGAGCACACTCAAACCCACAGGCACAGATGGAAGCAAGACCCAAGGCACACCATAGGGGTTCCCAGAGTCTCATGTGCAAACCCAGAGGGGTCCACTCAGGGACACAGGCAAGGTCACGCATATCATGGGACATGTGGGTCTGGATTCACACGTGCTCACTAGACACGACTGTGCACATGCACACGTGAGACAAGCATAGAACTGAGCTTCCTCCCACTGTTCTTGCGTCCCATCTAATCCCACAACTGTCCTGCCACCTCTGTTTTATGGGGAAGTCACGGAGGCTAAGTGGATGCCCAAGGCCTTAGCGTTCCCAGGTAGCCCAGCTACTGGAAATCCCAGCCAGGGCTTCCTGCAGCATCTCACGAGAGGAGGCCTCCTGGCCTCTCCTTCTGGCCTCTGCAGAGGCTGAGCTACAGGGATCGCTGGAGACAGGGCACCTTCAAGAGGAAATTGCGACTTTTGGAGGATGTTTTAAACATGGAGCGCCCCCTCACTGCCTCCCGATCCCCCAGGATTCTGAGCTATGCAAACCCAGCTCGTGAATATTCAGGACCCCACAGTCGCTCTTCTCTCTTCTGTTCTTCCCCTACTCCTCTTTTTGTGCTGAGTCTTAAGTGAAATTGATCTTTTTTTTTTTTTTTGAAAAAGAAATCTATCTTTTGTTCCCCAGTTCCCCAGGTGCTCCTCAGAAGAGGAGGCCCCCCACCTGGTTTGAGGGGCACGCCTCAGAACCAATCGCTGCCTGGCACAGTTCCCCGGGCGCTGGGCTTGGGCGCAATGCCATGTGAGCAGATGGCCATGATTGCTGGCAACCCGGAGACCCTGCAGGAGAGTCGCGTATGGGTGTTTACAGCATCCTGGGCCCGCCGAGAGCATCAAAATGGCAGACCAAGTGGTGCCCACTCAGTGCACATTCCGCAAAAATGAAAAGGGGTCCCTTCTCCCAAGGAGAGCCCTGCCCATCACCCAGAGCCCAGCTTCCAACACTGGGTCACACGCAGGGAAAAGCAATCCCTTGATTCCAATGTTGCCACTCTCCCTGAACCCCCGCTCCTCTGTCCCTGCAGCTCCCCAGAGATTCACCCTCTCTGACCTGCTCTTGCTGTGTCCTGTTCTCCTCCCAACTATACTGAAGACCCCTGAGGACAGGCACCATGGCCTCAGCCTCTCCAGGTCACTGACCACATAGGGGCTGCTTGTTATACAGATCATGTGGCCAACAGGGACCACAGGAACACACCTGGAACACAGTTTCCAGGGAAGATCAGGAATGCAAACACGACCCTGCTCCTCTGGCATCTGTAGCCTGTGGCGGCTCCCCATCCCTGCCTCTCAGACGGGCATTCAGGCCCCGCATGGTCCAGTGCCTCACTCCTACCTTTCCCCTTCCATTCAACAGTAGTATTTATTGAGCATCTAATATGTGCCAAGTCCTACCCGGGGCTGAGGATAAGATGATGACTAGAATACCCAGGTTAGAATCTTGTAGAGCTGACTTTCTATTGGAAGGGTGGGGGTGAGGTGAAGACAAAGGACAAACAGCCAGTTGAAAGTATTAGGAGGAGAAGAGCAATGAAGAAGGATGAAGCAGACCTGGCAGGGGACATTGAGAGTGGGGGGTGGTGTGGGGGGTTGCATTTCCGACACTGGAGCTGAGATTTGAATGAGTTTCAAGAGCATGTGGACACCCAGGAGGAGAGTATTCGAAGTGCACCGCTCTGAGGTAAGAGTAGGGTGGCCTTTCTGGATCCTAGCTCCTGCGACAAGCTGGGGTCACTAATCCCAGCACCCATAGCTCCAGGAATGAGAGAGGAGGACCAGGTGCGAGTATAAGGTAAGGGCAAAAGAGCCTGCTTCTCAGTTCACAATGGGATGGTGACAGGGAGTGGTGGGGACTGTGGCAGACGTGGCAGGGCTGCACCAGAAAGCTGCTTGGAGGCTGGGGACCGCAGGCCTGGAGTGGTCAGGGCTTCCAATATTTCAAGCCAAGCTCACATCATTGTTTTTCAAAATGTATAATCTTCCAACTTTATCTTTTAAAATGTGAAGTAGCTTCACATTATTGGAAGCTATTTTTTTTAAGAGAGAGAGGGACAGTGAGAGAGAAAGAAAGAACCAATTTTATCTAGTTTCTCATGTGGCTTTTGTTGCTCTGACACTCCATTGTGTACGTGGTGCTGGGGTTGAACCTGCGTCCTTGCGCATGCCAGGCAAGCGCCATAGCTGCTGAGCCACCGCTCCAGACCCTGGAAGCTATTTTTAAAATATTGTTTTTAAACTCGCTATGGCCACACCAAACTCAGTAATAGATCAGATCCAGCCTGGGAGCACCCAGTAGGCAGCTATGGAATCAGCTGTGAGGTCCCTGCTGTCCATGATTCGGAATGGTGGGTTCCATTCCTAGTGGACAGCCAGAGGGGCCCTGAGGGTATCAGGGTGCAAATCTTGGCAGAGCTCAGGGGTTCTTGGTTCTGACTTCAGAGCTTCAGAGACCTTGAAGGCTGGTTCAGACACCTGTCTCCAAGAAGTTTCCTCTCCTAAGCCTGTCCCAGTCAGAGTTGAGGCTGACAGAGATGGGACAGGAAGTGCCTCATCTCCAGGGCAGAACCACTGCCTTGTCCACTGGCCTTTTTCTGGCCCCTGGCAAGGTCTAGTTGGCAGCTGGATGCAGCCCTGCCTGAGGGTATGAGGACGGATAGCTTTCTACTCCACCTCTACTGGGGACACGGTGCTGAATATGACCCCATGGGCCCCTGTCTACTCCACACCACACCCCCACCCACTCTTGGCACACTCAGGCAGCCGAGGTTGGAACTACCCTCGTAGATCTGTCTTCGCAGCCTCATTAGGAATGATTTTCACATTGACATGCTTGGGCCTCCCAGTACCTCCAGCTCATGCCCTCTGCCGAGAGCCCCCATTAATGCTAATGGAAGTCCCATGGCTTGGACAGGGCGCCCGGCTGGAGAGAGGCCTCGGGATGCCCACCTGCAAACATGACCTTTTCCTGTGTAAGAGACAAGATTTCAAAATCAATCAGCCTGCGGGGCCTGCCCATCCCTGCTGCATGGTGATGCTCAGAGAAGAGGCCACATGCCCCGTGACAGGAAGGGGTCAATACCGTGTCCCGGGGAGTCTGGCTGGCCAGGCAAGCACACTTGGGAGGCTGCATTTTAGCCCCACCAATGGAGTGTCTCTCTGGAAAAGCCACACGGAATATTTCACGATTGCACTAAATCCTTCTATATCCATCTAGAATCAACACAGGGATAATGGCAAACACTCCCATGCGGGGTCCTGTTCCCGAAACACTGCATGGATTCATTAATTTTCACTAGATTGGCACTATTTTAAGCCCATTTCACATGTGTGGAACCTGAGGACAGAGAGCTTTGATCAACTTGCTTGAACCATGCAGCTGGTAGGTGGCAGGAGTGAGATTTGAACCCAGGAACCCAGGATTTGAACTCAGGACCGGTGATGCTGCTCAACTCTCTTAAGCATTCAGCAAAAACTGCCAGGCAGTTGCTCTGCACCCGGCCTGTGTTGGGGTACAGGAGTGAGTCATAAACAGCTCCTCCTCACCACAGTCACAGTCCCATGGGACGGCCACATGCTGCACTCAGCACACCAGTCTCCTCTCCAACACTGACTTGCCTCAGGTGAGTGCAGGGGGCTGGACACTTGGAGGAGGGCAGGGCAGACCGTGAAAGCAGGGTGGGGGCAGTGCTCGGGTGGACTTCCTGGGAGAGGAGATCTCTGAACAGAGGGGAAGGCACCCAAATGCCTATAGGGGTGCTTGGGTGCACATAGGTCTGTGTGTGTGCAAATCTGTGGTCTGCCCCATGGGCACAATGTCCTCAGCTACAGCTCTGCAGGCAACAGCAGTGGGAGGGTTACCTTCAGAAGGCAAGGGGGACTTCCAGGTTCTTGGGGACCATCCAGGATGCAGATGGAGTTGGAGCTGAGAGCACAGCCCTGGGAGCAGGTGTCTAGGCCTTGAGGTGGCGGTACTCAGGAATCACGCAGGAGAGACCTGCGTTGGATGTGGCCCTCATGTGGCCTCCCGTTGGCCTGTTTGAGAGGTGGTTGGTCTTCACAGTTAAAATGGGTGGACAGGCCCTGTCTGTTTGGCAGTCCCCACCTCTCCCCTCATCAACACCTGTCCCCACCTGCATTTCCAACGCCTGCCTGCAGCCTTCTGAAGGTCTTCACTTTGAGTGCTCTGTTTTAGCAGCTTCAGATTCTTCACAGAAGAGTGACGATTGAGCCGTCCATGGCCTTGGGTAGGGACATTCCAGTGTGCAGCTCTGCTAACACTTCTGACTCTTTATCATCAGAAGAGGCCTTTTCCAGCCAGGCGAGGGTCGGTGCTTCCTTCCTGCCATGAATGTATGTGGCGCATCTTGTCTCTGTCGGACCCTGTAGGTGCTGGGATCAATCGATGAGCCAAGCAATTTAGTAGCTCTGCTGTCCTGGCTTGCATCCACTTGGCCCTGGAAGCGAGGGGACGCAGAGAGTGCTGGGACAGGGCCTGCAAGGCAGTCCCCACGACTGGCTGGCACTGATGAGCCACAAGCTCAGTCCTATGAGCTCAGACTCATAGGTTGGTTCAGGTTGGTTCAGTGGGGGCTGAAGAAAGAATGAGCTAGCAAATCTCTCCTCCAAGATGCATCTGAGTCCATGAGGCACCTTGAGCCCAGGGGTGTGTGTCATCAGCCACTGGAAGGTTACTACCAGCCCAGGGTGCTGGGCTTTAGGACTGGGAGGAGGAATGAACATTATGGCTCAGCATAGCCCCCCCCCCAGTGGCCTTTACAGATGGGGAGCTGAGGTTCAGACAGGCAGGGTCACACAGAAAGGCAAAGTCACGCAGTGAGAAAAGGAGGGATGTGGGCATGGTCTGCCTGATCCCGAAGCCACTCGCTTCTGCTGGAAGGTCCAGACATTCAAGGGTGTGGTTTCCTACATTCTCCAAGGGCCTCCATTCTTTGCCCTTCCAGAAACCCTGCCTGTTCTTCCAGTGCTCCTCTGTGAAGAAGATGGCCTTATTTTTACTTCATTGAAGTTCCCATTCTATTTCTGTTGGCACCACAGCCTGGGCACCACACCAGCATTATGCTGATGAGTGTTCCTGCATGGGGTGAGCTGGCCTTAGCCCTAGGATGTCTTTTCAGCTGGGGGTTGTCTCCGAGGTTGGCCCAAAGGTGGGTGCCACCATATGCACGTGGGGGATGTTTGCGGCTAGCTGCTGTGGATTGATTTGTGATCAGAAGTCAGTGTTGGGGAGGAGACTGGTGTGGTGAGTGTAGCATGTGGCCTCACTGCCCTAGCTGGCTGTGGAACCCTGGGTCTTTGAGCACTTTTTTATCTGCAAAATGGGGAAACTCTCCCCTGCGGGGTGGGTACCAGGATGCATGAGGAGTGAAGGTGACTGGCTTCAGAAAAGCCTGTGCGGGGCTGCTTATCCCACAGTCCTGAAATTAGCACGAGTGGTCCACAGGGCAGGAAGGGAAGAGAGAACTGGCAGAGGAGAAAAGTTCTTTTATGAAACCGGGCCCAGAACAGAGATTGGGAAGCAGGGTCTCTTGTGGATGCTGGAAATAGAACAGCCCATGAATTAGTCAGGGTCTTTTGGTTGCAGGTGACAGAAATGCCATCTCAGCTGGCTTCACCCTAGAGAGATTTGGCCCAGCTCATGGAAGCAGACAACTCTCTGCTCCCTGAATAGCTTCACACAGCTCAGGTGAACACGAGGTTCTGGCTCTTTCCTTGTTCGACTCTCCTTGTCTTTCTCCCCAGGCTGGATCTCTTTCTTGTGAATGATTTCCTCAAACTCACAGAGTGGCCACCAGCAGCTCTGGGACAACATCCTTCCAGTTTCCAAAACAGAGAAAATAGCCAGAGGCCTTGCCCAGGTTCACCAGCAAAAACTCTGAGATGCTCTTTGACTATGCCACTCGGCCACAGTCTGCCCTGAGCAGCCATGCGACCACAGGAATGCAAGGGACTGACTGGCCAGAACAGGTCACGTGGCCTTCCTGGACAGCCCAGGCCCTGTGGTCTGCAGTGGGTTGGGGGACTCCAGTCAATCTTGTGGGCTACTATCCATAGACACAGAGGGGCCACGCCGACCATCACACTGGACCAGCTAGCCTCTGTTCTCTGATTCACTCTGAGTCCTTGCAACTCCTATTCATCCTTAAAAACCCAGGCCATGTGCTCATTGCTGCCGGAGGCATCCCTGGGTACCCCAGCTTCACATTTCTCCAAGCCTCTGTGCTACAGGCAGCCTGCACCACGCAATGTGTCAACCTCTGGATTATGAATGCTCCAGCATACTGAAATCATGCCTGAGGCTGGCCAGGTATGGGCATGTGAGCCTCTTGACACTGAGAGAGAGGAGGGCCCCTGACGGCCAGGTGCTGGCCCGGCACTCACATTGGGCACAGTATGCTGTTGGACATAAACAGTTCCACAGAGCGCCCACATCTCCCCTAAGACCACAAAGTATCAGAACAAAAGCAAGAGCCCTCCATAGTCATTCCCGAACACGGACAAACACAGGAACACCACTCAGAAAACGGCCGAAATGTCCCCTCTCCTGGCTGACTAATTGTAGTTTCGCTTCCTTCCTCCTGCCTTCTGGATAAGAAGCTTCGAGATAGCTAATCACCTTTGCTTCCGAAAGCAATCAACCCTCAGAGGAAGCCTGCAAAGTCACTTACCATCTGGAAAAATCCTGCAAGTCCTTCTGACATCTTCTTGGGACACCCCCCGGGCAAGCGTTCTCCCCCTGCAGTGTCCAACTTGGTTCAACTTCAAGGCATGTTCCTGGTGGTCTTTGGCAAGAGCAATGTTATGGTTTGGATCTTGAGCGTCCTGCAGAGACGTGGGTGTTCAGAGCTTGCTACTCAGTGCCGCAGTGTTCAGAGATGGGGCTCTGGGAAGTGGTTGGATCATGGGGTCTCTGACCTCATCGGTGGATTAAGCTCTCAATGGGTTCATGGTCGATGGCGTTATGGGGAGGGGGTGGAAACTGCAGGAGGAGGAGCCTAATTGGAAGAAGTAGGTCACTGGAAGGGTATATCTCATCCCCAGTCCTTCCCCAGCACAGTCCTGCTTTCTGACTGCTATTAAGTGATCTGCTTGCCTCCCCCACACCCTTCCACCATGGTGTTCTGCCTCACATAGGCCCAGAGCAATGGAGCCAGCCAACCATGGACTGAAACCTCCAAAGCCATAAACCAAAATAAATCTTTCCACGTCAAAATTGTTTTTGTTTTTTTCCCAGGTGTTTTGCCACAGTGATGCAAATCTGACAAATACAACCTCTGAAACCATAAACCAAAATAAACCTTTCCTCTTCCAACTGGTTTTTCTCAGGCATTCTGTCATAGCAATGCAAAGTGGGGTAACTCAAAGGAATCATACAAACCTGAAAAAGAGATGTTGCTGTTCTCTTCTCATGTCACAAGTTAGGGAACTGAGGTTCAGGAAGATTAAGAAGTTGCCTGAGGGCTGGAGCAGTGGCTCAGGGGTTTCAGCGCTTGCCTGGCAAGAAGGAGGACCTGGGTTCAAACCCCATCACCACGTACACAACTAAGTGTTGGAGCAACTAAGGCCATATGAAAAACTAAATAAAGTTGTTTCTCTCTTTCTCTGTCTTTCTCACTGTCCCTCTTTCTTTATAAAAAAAAAAAAAGAAGTTGCCCGAGGTCGTACGGCAGGGAGGCTAGGAAGCTGGGATTCCCAGCGCTCTTTCCATGATGTTTTACCCGTGTGTGTGTGTGTGTGTGTGTGTGTGTGTGTGTGTGTGTGTGTTTGAGCATTTTGTAGTGACCCATGCAACTTGGGGTGTAAGTGACAGAACTCAACTCAAACCAGCCCAAGCCCAAATAGGGAAACAGGGTTTGGCTCAAAGGTCCCATGGTGACTTGGTGGAAGCTGGAAGCAGGAACCTGCTGGGTCTTAAGAATGGCACTGGAGCTCTGTTGGGACTCTCTCCAGTTCCCATTCTTACTTCTCCTCCCTCCTCCAAATCTGCTGTCAAGCGCCCCCAGGTCAGCTCCTCTGCACCCCAATGGAGGTTTCCTGTGAAGACCCTGCCTGTCTTCATCTGGGTGAGTGGCAGAGGAGCATCTAAGCCGTCCACCGAGGCTGGCCCTGGCCAGTTTGGCTCTTGCAGTAACTATGCTTAACACGAGACCAGGCTGGGGGCTTCCCCTCCGGGTGGAGGGAATGTCTTGTTTTCCCAGCAGGTCTGGACAGCCAGCATGCAATTGGACTCTTCCTGAGGTCAGAGCCGCTCCTCCTTGTAGGTGACCTCTACATACTCCCAGGAGTGATGTGACTCACCAAGCCTCCAGGGGCCTTCACTTCACATCCTGGAGTTGTTTTCTTCTAACAAGGACCAGGAATGATATGCTCAGACAGGTGAGTGACTGTCCTCAGTAAGTGATCAGTCACCACTCACTGCCCTTGGGTCCAGCTCCATATCCCTAGCACCTCAGGGTCTCTGGAGTCCAGCTCAAAATGAGGCATCAAAACCTAGGACCCCGCACTGGAGGGCCAGACCAGGGTCCCACAGAGCCCAACTCCAGTTCTGGAATCCCATGCTCAGGCTGCTCCCACTTGGCCCCGCTCCCTGCCCTTGTCAAGCCAGCCTCTTTTCAGCTGGGACCACCTGGGCCAGGCGTGGGCTGGGCTCTCTGATAGGGCTCCTCTCTGAGCCCTTTGCTCTGTGGCTGGTTACAGCGCCACCCACTGGGATTCCCGAGGTCTCTGAAATGTTTCCTGCGCCTTTCTGCTTCATGAGGTCCTGAGTTGACCTTCCTTTGGAACACTCTACAGCCCTGCAGGGAACCGACAAGGGTGTCGGTGTGTCCCGGGGTGTGTCTTGCAGTGTCTGCGTGTCCCAAATTTTGACCACATGAGTGTCCCTGTGTGTGTCACTGTCCCAGCCTGTGTGCTTGTTCTTGAGTTCTTGCAGCCTTCCGCTGCCCATGTTGGGTGCTTCCAGCCCTTCTCACTCCACCTCAGGGTCTGTGCTAGTGCATTTAAGGAGGTGATGCACCTTGCATCTGGACAGCCCTTGTCATCTTCCACGCACGTCCCCTTCCGTTACCTTGGAACTGCCCCATGCACCAGGCAGGCTGAGGGAACCAGCTCTGCCTGGCTCAGAGGGGAGGAGTGACTTGTTTCGTGTCACTGCAGTGAACACACAACACCCTAAAATACACTGGGCTACAGGAACCTCGGGATCCTTTTACCCAACCTATCATTTCTTCATACCAAATGGATCCCCTCTGTTATTATGCTTCCTGGAAACATTATTATTATAATTACTGCTATTATTTAGTTTGAACCATATGGAATTGCCAGTATTTGACTATTTTCGATCCATAAGAATGAGAATTTCATATGCCTCAATATACTATTCCCCGCCCTCCACCCCAATGTATGTGGTCCTGAGAATTGAACACAGAGCTTCAGGCATGCTAGGAAAATGTTTTACCACTGTTACACCCAAAGTACTCCTATAAACTTCATTTTACTTTGGGAGAGGGTCTCATTAAGTTGCCCAGGCTGGCCTTGAACTTGTGATTCCCCCTGCCTCAGCTTGGAGCAGCTGGATTTACCGATAAGCACCATCATACTAATCTTTAATCACATAACACCTGTGATAGCCTGTCTACTCCCGGAACTAGAACACCACCATGAGGGCATCTGTTTCTGCGACATCCTCTTACCTTCTACTCAGGGGGATACAAAGGCACAGGGAGACAAGGTGACATCCCCTGGATGCACAGGCAATGACGGAGTACCAAGACCCTGGCATCCAGTCCCCTAGGACCGAGGTTCCTTGCATGGAGCCCCCTGATTTCAAAATCTTTTTCCCTTTCTGATCTGCACAGCCCAGCTTCTCTGGCTCCCTGGAATCAACTCGCTTCACCTTTCCCAGGATCCGGCAAGAGCATCTACACTATGTGGGTGGGGCTCAAGGCACCCAGGAGAACAGAGAAAAAACTACATAGCCAACCAAATGTATGCACTATACATGGTGAAGTCCAGAGGAGGAGGGAGCAGGGGCCCTGTGGGGACAGTGGACAGGGAAGGTCTCTGTGGATGTGACATTTAAGCCACCATCTCCCTGCAGGTCTCTCACTCCCCCATCTTGCATTTTTTGAATCTTGTACTTTTGAGCCATGCTGACCTCTTGGCCCTTCACTCAGCCTTGGGTCCAGGGAGGTTTGAAGCATGAGGCTAACAGCTCTTTCACAACCAGCATTGAAATCCCTGTGCAAAGGCAGTAGGTAGGTTTTTGCAAGTCCCCTGTGCTCCCATGCCACCTCCTCAGTTAATCTAGGGCTTTTTTTTTTTTTAAAGAGAGAGAGACAGTGAGAGAGAGAGAGAGAGAGAGAGAATCAGTTTGATTTAGTTTTTCATGTGGCCTTTGTTGCTCCAATACTTCATTGTGTATGTGGTGCTGGGGTTCAAACTCACATCCTTGCACATGCCAGCAAGCTCTGTAACTGCTGAGCCACCACTCCAATCCCAATCTAGGACATTTTTTTAAAGGTAAAAAAGAGGTTAGTAGTATGCAATATGCCATGGGCTGGGTCGGTGTCTGTCCTGCAGGCCGGGGCATGGGTGCCAGGGATGATGGGCCAAAGCAGGGCCTCTGAGGAGGCCACTGTTGCTAGCAATAGGCAGGTGGCCATCAGGATGGCCACAGCTGCTGATCTGGGGACCTTCACTGCCTGCTGGGCACCCATAGAGGTCCCAGGGCTATAGGGGATCCTGGGGAAGAGAAGGACCAAGGGAGGCCAAAGGCCATCAAGACAATGAGGCCAGTGCTGAGGGCTTTGCTGCCCATGGAAGTCCCTGGCGACTCCCGGAGGTGGGCCGAATCCTAATGCCATTTCACAGGGACGGAGCTGAAGGGCACCAGCCGCTGTTCCACCCAGGCAGTTGGGCCCAGAGGTGTGCTTTTAGCCCTAACCCTTCCCTTCCAAACTCTCCAGCACCCAGGGCTCGCGGCACTTGCTGTGCCTCCTGAAGCTCTGCCCAGGCCTGTAGGACTCTCACCTCTTTGTCTCTGTCTCATTCCTCTGTCCCTGTCTCTTTCTTGCATGCTCTCTCAGCCCCTGTTATTATCGTCTAGCTGTGTCTCTCTGTCCCCATGTCTCTGTCCTTCCCTATGTCTCTCCCCCTCTTAGTCTCAGTCTCTGTCTCTTGTTGACCGAGTGTCTCTGCTTATTTCTTCCCCACCTCTCCATTTCTCTCTGTCTCACCCTCTCCCACCCTGCTCCCTTGGAGAGAGCGCTGCTCCTGGCAGAATCTGTCATCCTGATCTCTCCCTGAGTGAGCCTCACAGCAACCCACACGGCAGGCAGGCGGGGACAGGGCCTGGGTCCTGCCTGGCTGGGGCACCTGAGGCTGGGGAGAGGAGGTCTCAGTGAAGTGCACTTTATCATGACTGTAGAGGTCTCAGATGAGAGCTGGCCTATATGAGGGTGGTCTTCTCAGTCTTCCCTGAGGTAGGGGAGCTTGCCACTACCCCTTCCAAGTTCCACCACTGGCCCCAACTGTCCCATGGTCAGCCACACACAAGAGACCTCAACCTCCGCCCTTCCTGTCTCTTGGCTTTTCCCTGCTTGTCCTGATGCCTGGTCAGAGCAGGTGCTGAGGGCTTGTGGTGGGTGACATGGGTTCCTCTCTGCACTGAGATGGAGCAATGCCTAGCAAACATGTCGACTGTCAAAGCTGGAGGCTGTACAAGCCCCTGACCCCCTGGGAGGGCTGAGGCTACTCCCTAGGACTTTCTTAAACTTCTGAAGCCCTTCCCTCAAGGGCACATAGCATGACTCTGGCCACAGGCACCTTGTTAGGGCAGGTCGAAAGCACCTGGGTGAAGAATTCATTTTCTCCCCGCTCGGGAACAGAAAAGCCCCTCCATCTCCAGGCGCAGGGGCGAGCAGGCAGGAAGATGGGCACATCAGCATCCCTGCCACTCTCTGTACCTTGAAAGGCTTCCAAGTTTCCTGAGTTTAAAAGGAAAGAAATGAGTTTCAAGTTGGAGAACTTAATGGGTGTCCAGCCTCTCCTCGCCCCTCTCTAGCCACCAGCCCTGGCAGGGGGCGGAACATGAAAGGTGCCCACCAAGGACAGAGGCGCCATCTTGCTCAGGCCCCAGCTGGGGACAGCCCCACCCTCTCCCACTTTAGAAGCCCCCTTGGAAGCCCCCAGGTAAAATCCCCACTTCCTTTATCCCAAGCCTCTTTTTTGACGATTGGCTGCATTTTGATCTTAACAAGTTTTTTTTTTTTTTTTGTCATCTTTGCCAGGGCTTTTACAATACGATTTCCTTTTATTTTAAAAACGGTAGCTTTCAAGCCTCGTCTCATCTATGATTGTTTCATGTTTGCAGGTTTCTGGAAGGTTTGGAGCTGGTCCCTGGGTGGGCAACTTCCCATCTGCTCCTTGCTCTGCGCGTCTGCTTGGAAGGGGTTGGGGCTTCAGAATAGCGGCCTTCTTTTCAACTCTGTCAGGCGGGGCCAGCACTGATGGAGAAAGAAGCAAGGTCCCCACCACTGGCCTCCCTCAGAGTCCCCACCGTCCACCAGGATAACTTAGAGTGGGAAGAGGCCACCTGAGACTCCGTTTCTAGCCATGTGACTCAGGTCCTTATATTTTTTAAGACTCAGTTGCCCCATCTGTACAGTGGGTATGGTAATAGCACTGTAGGACAATGGTAATAAGTACTGATTGCATAATTTTTAGTACAAGTAACAGTACTGGGAAGGGCTGGGCACAGTGCCTGACACAAAATCTATTATAATAGGGCAAGCCTTGGTTTTCCAGCCCTCTGTGAGATGGCCCTTATCTTTCCAGCCAGCTTTGTGAGCTGCTTACACATCTCCCCATTAAGCACCTTTGCACCTTTGCTGACCTTGGTCCCTCTTGCTGGGGACCAAACTACCTCTTCGTGTTAAAAGACTCTTCCATCCTTCCAGTCTCGGCTCAGTGATACCTACTCTGGGACATTTTCCTTTACCTCCTTGTTAGATCAAACAGATTCTGTTTGCTGATCTGCCTTTGGGGACCACAGTCTTCCCCACTTGCAGCTCACTTGGGGGTGAGGTGGGATCACTGCTGCTCCAGGCCCTAGGGGTGGAGCAGGTCACCGCGAGCTGACCAATCAGAGTATAACATTCCTCCTACCATGCAGTTGGCTCATGGATGCGCACATGGCCATAGAGAGACCAATCAAGCCCCATCACTCCAATCCTGGGACTTGTGCCCCACGGACTTGAAAAGAGACCCTTGTGCCATGGGCTGTGGGGTGGGGAGGATAGAAGTTGGTTGGTGGCAGGAACCATTTAGACACATCCTGCCTGTGAGCCTTGGATGGGAGATGAGGTGGAAAATAGTGTTCTATTCCAATTGCTATATTTTGTGTGTCCTAACAACCCTTGGACTTCTCAGTTACATGAACTATATATTCTGCACATGTGTGAGTATATATATATATACATATATATATATGTATATACATACACACACACACACACACACACACACACACACACACATACCTTTTTGGTGTTAATCTGCTTGGAATCGGGTTTTTATTCCCTTGCAATAGAAATATCTAGCCATTTGCTGGAGTCAGGTGAATCTGAAATTCAAGGTCCTGGAAGGAGGAAGATAGGTAAAATGGCCTCCTAGGCCCCTCCATGGTGGGATTCCAAGTCCAGCTATTGTTTATACAAGTCACTCTTTACCTTTGGCCTTTCCTGTTAGGACCTGTTGTCTCCTCCTTATCTGAGCTGAGAAAGGGACACTGCAGAAGGAGGAAGCCCAAGCCACCTTCCCTTCTGCTCCAGAGGCGAGAGGGTACTTACTGCCCTTGGGCTTTTATATTATTTTACCTTTTGTAATTTTTGCAGATTTACCTTCCTAATTAGGTTTGGCTCAGGCAAATATATTAGGATTAGTTTGTAATCCTTGAGCTCACAGAAAGTGAGGGTGGGACGGCCCTAGAGTGAGCTGGGATTCAGGAGGTGTGTGCTTTGGAAAACAGAGTAAGGGAGCAGGGGGTGGGTTTACACGTGGACAATGAGAGGCATCTGCACCTTAAATGGGTTTCAGATGATTCGTTTGTTCGTTGTTTAATCCACAGTTACTAATTACTGGGCTGGGGATGTAGCTTAGTGGTTGAGTGTTGCCTAACATGCACAAGGCCCTGGGTTCAATCCCCAGCACTTGGGGAAAAAACGTTTTGGTTTAAGCTGGGCACAGTGGTTCATACCTGTAATCCCAGCTTCTTGGGAGGTGGAAGCCCATAGTGAGACCCTACCACAAAAGAAAAAAATGAATTATTAGTTCTATGTGCTAGGGTTTGGAGATATGGGAGTGAAAGGACAAGGTCCCTATCTTTGCAGGACCCTAGTGGAATGGAGAGACAAGTATGTGGGACAAATGAATCTGGTGGTACCTGTTCGCCCAGCGTCTGGGCTGTTACCTGGTGCTGCGAGAGGTCATGCCGTCATCTGCTGAGGCTAAGGCCCCTTCTGCTGTCTGGTAGGTGGATGAAGTGTCTATAGTTTGGATCTTGAAAGTCCTGTGTGTTGAAGGGTTGGTTCCGAGACCACGATGCTACTGGGAGACTGTGAAACCATTAGTAGGGAGGGCCTGGTGGAAGGAAGTTAGGTTATTGGAGGAGTGACCTTGAAGGGGATTTTAGGACCTGAACTCCCTCCTGTCTCTCATTGCTTTTCAGTTGCCATTAAGTGAACAGGCCCTGAGGTACTGTGCTTTTTTTTTTTTTTTTAAGAGAGAGAGAATCAATTTTTATTGAGTTTTCCACATGGCTTTCGTTGCTCTGACACTTAGTTGTGTATGTGGGTGCTGGGGTTTGAACCCGTGTACTTGCGCATGCCAGGCAAGTGCTGTAACTGCCAAGCCACGGCTCCAGCCCCTGTACTGTGCTCTTAAGCTCATCATCCGCCACACCCAGCCAAGCCTCCTGCTGCCCACCCTCCAGGAGTGGGCCCCAGGCTGTGCCAAAGCCTCCCCTCCCACTATCCACCCAGGGGAAAACCGAATTCATGGTTTAGATGTCCCCTCTCCTTGTCGTGAGGATCCTCAGGGTCCCTTCCAGTCAAGGACTACTTCACAAAGCTGTGCTTTAGGCATAATTGACAAGAGTCATTTCTCTGGTGGCTCCTTGGCTCCAGAACAAATGTGTCACAGCTTGGGGGGGGGTGAGGAGATGGGGGATAACTTTGGTCCCTAAAGGTGTGACTACCTTCTTCTCCTAACTCTTGCCCAATTATCTGACATTTGGCCACCACATCAAAGGCCCTTCATGGACAGATAAGACCTGCGCCCATGTGGTGAGAAGCCACACCTTGGCAGGGAGGTGTTGGCAGCTTGCAGAAGCTTCCTTCAGAGCCCTAGGGTGACAGGCTGAGCCCATGAAGGAGCAGGTGTCCTGGGGACAGCTGAGGGATCATTCAGGTAGAGGACTGTTTACTCTAGGGGTTGGAGGCCACATCATGGCCTTGGGAGCAGGAGCCTTCTGAGGCAGCCTGGGCTGCTACTGTGTTGGGGGAGGTGCAGGCACAGGGTGGTGAAGGGCGCCCAGACCTTTGCAGGGCGGAGGGGGGCCTGTGGGTGGGGGGTGCTTCCCATGAGGAGAGCACCAGAGCTGCCTGACCTCTGCTTTATCTGTGATCATCAACCACAAATGGCCCTTGCCGGGCCCACAGCTTGCTGGAAGGTCGTCCACTCTGAAGTTAAAGCCGGTCTCCTCGGAGCGGGTCAGAGGCAGTGTGCTTATGGCCCATCTTCCTCTCATTGAGGGGAGTTCACATCTGCTAGTCAATTTAAATGATGAGTTAAATGGGGTTTAGATGGCACCATGAGAAGGCATGTCCTCCACCTAACGACTGAGAGGCCCATTAACGGTTTCTGGCTTGTGCGCAGGCACGCTACGGGGTGACTCCTTCCTCCTGGTGGGGGATGCACCCCTCCGGGCACTGCAGTAGCCTCACTCTGGCAAAAAGCAGGGCAACAGCAGTGACAGGCACAGGAGGAGGGTCTTAGCAGTTGCTGCGCTCCCCCGCCCCCCGTCTGCCTTCTTCCTCGTCCTCAGCTAAGTCTCACGTTCACGTGGCAGCAGAGCTGAGAAAGCCCTGGGAAGTGGCTGAGCCCAATCTGTCATATTAGGGCTGCTGGAGAAACTGAGGGTCCCCGGTTTGGAGGAGTTTCGGGTTCTGCCCTGCTTCCTGCTGAGGTAGGCAGAGTGCACTAGGATGGAGTGGTCCTCTACCCTGGCTGTGGCTGCCATCTCCTGGGTCACTTAGGTGACCTGAGTCCTGCCCAGAGCTAATGATTTCATGTGCCTTAGGCACAGGTATCTCTCACAAGCCCTCAGGTGACACTAAGGTGCACAGGGGATTCTTTGGGAAGCAGCTTTGGTCTGAAACCACATTGCTGCTGATGCAACCTGTATCTGCCAGGCCACAGGAGCCTAGGGCCACAGAGAGGCATCAGCAGCGACACATTCATGAGGTTCTTCCTTTCATTAAGTATTTCAGTACCTCATAGAAACCCCCTCAAAATGTCACCTGATTATTAGGGGACACTCCAGGCTTGTCTCATGTAACCTCACAAACACGTCTGCCTGCCACCAGGTGCCATGTCAAAGGCCTTTCTGTTCTGCTTTGGTGCCCTTCAAATGCATCTGCGGCCTAAAGAGTCACTGGAGGCCCGTGGTTCCTGTCCCCAGAGGCCTGTCACTGGCCCTCAGAGCCTCCTCTGGATCTACACCCACTTTTGGCACCATAATGGTCGCTAGACACACCTCAGGCCCTCTGGGTCTGGCTGCCTCTAGTGCGCCATCTTTTGTGCTGATCCTGTGGCTCCCTCTGTTTCTGATGTGGGAGGGCTGACACTCTTGAACTGCAGAAGGCTGTTTGCGTTTTGAGTCTTCCCTACCCTGAGCTACACGGAGCAGGCTGGAGGAGTGCGTTCCTTGTCTTTACTGCCCTCTGTCAGGTGGCAACGCTGCTTGGCCCTGAGGTCTTAACCATACTTTCAATTTTTGTAGACAGCTCTTCTCACTCCCAAGGACTTAGAACAGCAATCAAGGGGTGTGGGCAGGAGAGAAATTTATATGCTGGACTCCAGAGTCCTGGCCCTTCTTGCCCCATGCTCAAACCTTTGTTAAAAAGCAAAGCTGGTCTGTCTGACTCTCCTTCTAGAAGGCATTCTATTCCATGTGGCTTCTCAAACCATCGTGCTGGTAGACTCTCGGTGGCTCTGTCCCCCTCCTGTTGCCCCTCAAACCCAGGCACATCCTATTTCCATCAGGGGGTGGAATTTAGGCTCAAGCTGTGTCTTCTGGTGGTTCCCAGGGTCCTGCGCTCGGTTCTGCCTTTAGAGAACACTTTCCTATATTTCACGCTGGTGGAGATCAGGCTCGAGGAATCTGGCTCGCAGCGCTGCCATTGCTGCCCCACCTTCTGCGGGTCCTTTCCATCTCCTTCTTCCTCTCAGCCTCATGGCAGCTGTGTGGGCTCACAGGTCACACCCTGGGACCCAGCGTGCCTTCCTCTTCCATCTTAAGCTAGAATATGTTCATAGGCCCATCCTTAATCCAATCCCTGGTGAGGGGCAGGGGACGCCTGTGATTGACCGACACCGAGGAGCATCATCCTCTGAGGCTCGGGAGGGCCTGGACCATTACCCCAGCACCAAGCAAGCTCTAGGGAGGAGGGTGAATGTCCAGGGAACACCCCTCTCCACTTTCCTGAAGCTAAATGACTGCAAACTTGATGGCTCAGAACAATGGAAACTTATTAGCTCACTGTTCTGCTGGCCAGAAGTCCAAAATTAAGGTGTCAGTGAGGCTGTGCTCCCTCTGAAGGCTCTAGGGGACAATATGTTCCTCACCTTTTTCAGTGCTCCCTGGCTCGTGGTCACACAGTCCCCATCATGCCTCCGTAGTCACATTGCCTCCTCATGCCTTTCCACTGTGTGGCTCTTATAAGGGTGCTTTTCGTTGGGTTAGGGACCCTCTGGATAATCCACAATGATCCATGTATCTCAATATCCCTGATATTATGCCCACAAAGACCTATTTTCCAAATAAGGTAGCATCAGATTCCAGGAGACAGGAAGGTGACAGATCTTTTGGGGGGCCACCGTTCAACCCAATTCAATATTCTTTACCTCTGTATGCAGAGATTGTTCTTGGTGGTCAAGCAACAAAACACCTTAGCATCTAACAAAGGGGATCTCATGAGGTTCTGACCAGCCATGCTGCATGCGCTAGTGGTGTGGGGCCTGCTTGGAGGACAGGGAAAGTGGTGTCTGCTTCTGAGTTTACTTGTAGCCCTCTCTCTGCTTCATTTTCCCTACTGTCCCATTTGGTCTTGACTACCTGAATTTTTCTGTGATTGCAGAATTCTCTCATTGTGCCTTGTCCGACATCTGAGAGCAGCGAGTGGCCTGCCTGGCATTGAAAAGGAAAAAGTTTCTGGAAGACCCACCTGGGGCTAGAAGCCTTGAAGTTGCTGTGGGTCTGGGGCTTGTGAAGGGAAGCTGAGATGGGGGAGGGCTGGAGAGAGGCAGGGGACTGGCCCGGAAGGCCGGGGATGGTCTCCTGAGATCCAGGCTCCTGGGCCAGGTGGGATGATGTGTGTGTGAGAATCCACGTGTTGCCCACTGGGAGCAGTTGGGGTCCTGTAGGTCCCCAACTGGGAAGCCCCCATTGCTGCATTTCCTAAGCCCCCGGGCCTGAAAGCTAGAGGCCCAGGGAGAATAAAACGGCCTGGGCAAAAAGGCTCCAAGGCAGTTCAAAGACACAGAGAGACTGAAGATGAAGTTTTCAAGCCACATCCAAGGGGAGGGCTTTTCATCTGCCTGCCTTTGAATTGGGAATCAAGGCGGGCAAAGTTACTACCAGGTTAAAGTTTAAATGGCACAGAAAGGGGAGACGCGAAGATGAAAGCACGGCCGTCTGGCCAGGGGAACAAAGCCGGAGCCCAGCCTGGGCACCTGGCCGCAGAGGCCCCAGTTGCAGCAGTCCCAGCCAGGAGCGGCTGCGACGCTGCCATTGTTCCGCGGAAGAAGGAAAGTAATTGAAAGGAAAGGTGAGCCAAGGAGAGGCAGCCAGCGCGAGTGACTGCCTGGATCGTTAGAAAATAATTTAAAGGGAACAGGCCCATCAAGCAGTTTCTCTTATGGAAATGCCGTCATTGAAGAGAAAGCAAGGGGCGGGCGGGGAAACCTTTTCATTCTTTGAAAAAGAGTTTCCCCCCTCTCACCAAGTACAGACCAGAATATTATTCGAAATCCCATAATTTTGCAAATTTGTTTCACTCTCAAACTGTTTGGGCTGGGGGTCCTTTCTAGGGCCTTGGCGCTTGGGGAGCCCAGAATTTGGGGGTCAAGGACTTGGCTGCAAGCTCTCCACTCCGAGGTTCCCTGCTTCGTTTGCAAGCCCAGCCCTTGCCTCCTCCCTGGATCTGTCTGCATTGCTGCTTCACTGGCTACCAACTGTGGTTTCTGGGGTCTTGAAGACACAGATTGGTGAGTTAGTATCCCCCCAGAGTGGGGTACAAATGCACTTCACAAACATACCTTCCTAGACAGAACTTCTGTGTCCCCAGTATCTGACTGGGCACAAGAGGAAGATCCCTGCTAACATTGTCTTTATCTTCTGAAGCTAAAACCTGTTCAAAATAGTCACTGTTAATCAAGCACCTGTTATGTGCCAGACAGAATCTTGTAAGCAAGACACAGTATCATTGAGGAGATGATCAAGTGAACAAGCAAGAAAAATGCAGACTGATAAGAACTGTGACAGAGGAGGGATTGTGAATGGGGTGGGAGGCACTTCACCTGGTCTGTAGGCCTTCAGGGAAGGCTGCCCGGAGGAGGTAGCATTGGAGTTACCTGCAAAGACGGTACGCTGTTAGTCAGGAAGCTTTTGCTGCCAGCCAAGCTGCAGTAACATGGGCCAGATTTACCTTTCTGCTCCAAACAATGGAAAAATATGAGAAACTGGAGAAGATATGTGAAAACAATGAGTTGCTGGGCACTGAATTTTAAGAAACGAAGGGTGAGGGGCTGAAGTGGTGGCTCAGTGGTTACAGCGCCTGTCTGTCATGCCTGAGTATGCAAGTTCAAACCCCAGCACCACGTACGCAACGGAGTCTCTAAGCAATGAAAGCCATGTGCAAAACTAAATAAAAATTATCTTTCTCTCTCTCTCTCTCTCTCACTGTCCCTCTCTCTTAAAAAAAAAAATGAAGGGTGAAAGCCCAGCAGTGTAATTCCAGTGACTCAGGAGACTAAAGCAGGAAGAGGGCACGTTCAAGGTCAGCCTGGGCAACTTCTGAGACCCTATCTCAAAATAAAAATTACAAAAGCGCTGGGGATATGGCTCAGTGGTAAAGTGCCCCTGGGATCAACCCCAAGCAATCAGCACGAGTGTTCACGTGCGTGCACACACACACACACGCACACACACACACACGCACACACACACAAGATATGAAGGGCAGAGTTTCCTGAGAGTGGCAATCAGTTGATGTGAACCCTATGACAATCCCGGCCTACTGCCTTGAGAGTTTTCAAGCTATGGTCAGGAAGGGGGAACCCAGGAAGAAGAATGGCAGACACCCTGAGTTGAGGACACAGAGTTGAGAGTCAGGAAATCAACATTGCTACAGCATGCAGGAAAGAAGATCTAGTGGGGAGAGAAAGGGAGAGAGCGAGGGAGAGGTGTATGCAGTGGGTGAGGGGCATCACTAGGCAAGAATGCTGCAGAGTCGGGGCTGGAGTGGTGGCTCAGCGGTTACGGCGCTTGCCTGACATGCGCGAGTACGCGAGTTCAAACCCCAGCACCCACGTACACAACTAAGTGTTGGAGCAACAAAAGCCATGTGAAAAACTCAGTAAAAATTGATTCTCTCTGTCTCTGCCTCTCTCTCTCTCTCTCTCTCACTGTCCTTCTCTCTTAAAAAAAAAGAAAAGAAAATAATGCTGCAGAGTCTTCTGGAGTTGGGTCACACACACAAGAGCGAACCACCTAAGGCCCATGACTGCATCATCCAAAGGACCAGGATGAAGAGCAGCCACTGCTCACCCAGCACAGAGAAAGAGTGCCTGCTCCCACCAGAGAGGCTGACTGCTCTCACGGCATTGTGTCTCATACTCAAAAACGCTGTTATAATTTGGATCTGAAGTGTTCCCTAAAGACCTGGGAATTAAAGGCTTGATCCCTACCATGGAACCTTTGGGAGGAGGTGATAGAAACTTTAAGAGATGGGGCCTATTAGGTCTTTAGGTCATGGGGGTTGAGGAGGACACCCTTGAAGGGGATTGTGGGTCTCTGGTCTCTTCCACATTTTTGTCCTTGATATGACAAATGATACCTGCCACGATGTGCCACCTCACCACAGGTCAAAGTAGTGGGACCAACCCACCAGGGACTGAGGCTCCCAAACTGTGAGTTAAAATTTTTTCTCTTTTAAGTAGATTATTTCAGGTATTTGTTACAGTAAGGGAAGATGACTAACACAAAGGTCTTGCTTCAGTAGTGGGCAATAATTATACTGAGCACCACTCTGATTCCACCTAAAAAACCTGGAATGTAAGACCCCAAAGGATCAAACTGCTTCCAAGTACTTTAACCGTGACCAGAACAAAGCTCAAGAATAGAAATAGAAACACAAAAACTCCCAGCACCCAGAGAGAAAAAAATTATTATGTCTGGCATCCATTTACAAATTGTGAGGTGTGCAAAGACACAGGGTAATGTGACCCAAGAGAAAGAGAAAATCATTTAATCAAAACTGACCTAGAACGGACACAGGTGTTAGAATTAGCAGACAAGAACATTAAGACAGTTCTTATGCCTCTATTCCATATGTTTAAGATGTTAATTAAGGACATGGAAAACATGAAAAAGACCCAGATCAAAATATGAAAAATGAAGATTACAGTGTCTGAGGCTGAAAAGTACAATGGATGGGATCCACAGGCGGTTATGCTTCACAGAGAGATGATCGGAAAACCTGAAGACAGCAACAGGAGCCATTCCCATGAAACAAAAGCCACGAGAAAATAGAAAGAAAACAGCCATGGGACAGAAATGAGCAGTGGTACCCACAGTACAGATAACCGGAGTTGCTTAAAGGAGAGGAGGCAGGAAATACTCTTGAATAAATAGTGGTCAAAATTTTTCCAAACTTTATAATAACTACAAATCCATAGGCCCAAGAAGCCCAATAAAGTTCATATGCAAAGAAAAAAGAAGAAGAGAGAGAAGGAGAGGAGAACGAGGAAGAAGAAGATGAAAAAGAGGAAATATTAGAGCATTTAAAAAAAATATTGAAAAAATTCCCAGCAGCTCAGGAGGCTGAGGCAGGAAGATCACAAGTTTGAAGCCAGCCTCAGCAACTTAGCGGACCCTGTCTCAAAATAAAATAAAAATAAAAATAAAAACAAGCTGAATATCTCAATCCCTGATACCAAAAAAAAATAGTATTGAAAAAACTGATAACCTATACTTCTACAGCTAGTGTAAACATCTTTCAAAAATGAAGCAAAATAATATGTTTTCAAACAACATACAAATGCCTAAGGGCTTCATTTTAAATGCAAAGACACAAATAAGGTCAAAAACAAAAGATTGGATAAAAGTAATCCATGTAAACATAATAAAAGAAAGGTAGACCAGGTCCATCAGACCAAAGAATATCACTGGAGTAAAACTTCATTTATAAATAATCAAGGGGCCAAGTTGTCCATAATGATGGGATTTGCTGTCACAAGATTCAACAATATACTTTGGTCAACATCCCCCCAGCCCAGCACTACCCCTCCTCACTCCTCCAATCCCCTGGTCCTTTGCCTCTCAAAGTACATGAAAGAAAAACTTAAAGACTATAGAGGAGATGGACAAGCCTATACTCATGGTCAGATATTTAAATACCCCTCTCTAAATAATTAATAGAACATGTGGACAAAAAACCAGGATGTTAGCTTTACCAACAACTTAAACGAGGAAAGATTGATTTTGGTTCCTGGTTTCAGAGGTTTCAGTCCGTGGTCGTTTAGCTCCAAGGCAGAAACGTCATGGCCCAGCTCAGGGTAGTCTGGAAGAGGAGGGTGAGAGGAAAGGCTCCAGAAAGGAGCTCCAGAGAGAAGATAAACCCTTCCAAGGCGCATCCTCCACGATGACCTGCTTCCTCCATACAGCCCCACCCCCAGCAGTTGCTTCAGTCATCAACGGATTAATTAATTCATTGACCAAAGTATATTGTTGTATCGGGTGCATCTATGAATATGTGACAGCAAATCCCATCATTATGTTCAATTATAATGCACCAATAAAAAGGAACACAGCTCTAACAGTTGCATAAAAATACAGCTTAATTATTTATAAAATAATAAATATAATAATAATATAATCAATGGATTGATTGATCCATTGATGAGGTCAGAATCTCATGGTCTAATCACTTCCTGACAGCCCCACCTCTGCAAGTATGAGACTTTGAGGGATCTTTCCAGAGTCAAACCATAAATATCAGCATCAACCAACCTGACCTAATTGACATTTATAGAACTCTAGATCCCAAACAGCAGAATGCACATTCTTTTAAGTGCACGTAGGACTTTGGCCATTATAGACTATTTAATTCTGGGTGATAAAATGAGTCTCAATCAATTTAAAAGGGTTAAGTTGCACAGTATGTTCTCTGACCACAATGGAATTAAAATGGAAGGAAGAACAGAAAGACTTTTGGAAATACTCCCAAATGTTTGGCAACAAAATGACATACTTCTATGTAACTTATGGGTCAAAGAAGAAATCAAAAGAGTAAAAAAGGAAGTGTTTTTGACTGAGTGAAGATAACACATCCTTCTGAAATGCTTGGCGGTCTATAAAACAATTACGCACAGCAGTTACGCACAGGGAAACCGGTGGTACAGATGCCCATGATGGAAAGGAAGAGGGGCTGAGACCAATGGCTCACTTTGTTTTTCCTTAAAGACTAGAAATATAAGAATGAATTAAAATAAGCAGAATAAGGAAATAAAAAGATCAGAGCGAATCATCAATGAAATAGAAACAGCAAACAATAGAGAATAATCAATGAAACTGGAAGTTTACTTTTAGAACAGTAAAAATAGTTTCTAGTCAAAAGGGATAAAAAGACCAATGACTGATATCAAAGGCCTGAGTTGACCTTACTACCATTGACATCGCTACCAAATTAATGTATTCACTAGCAATTTAATAGATATGAATAGGGTAATAAAGGGATATTATGAACAGCTCAATGTGAATAAATTGAACACCTTAGCTGAAATGGACAAAATCTTTGAAAAATCATCAACTGCGAAATATCATCCAAGAAGAACTGGAAAACTTGAATAACTCCATTTTTATTAAAATAATCAAGTATGCAGTCAAAACCTTCCCACAGAAAACTTCAAGCTATGGTGTCTTCACTTGTGAACACTAGCCAACACTTAAAAATTACACAATAGCAGTTCCAAATAAACTCTTCCAGAAAACTGAAGAGGGAATATTTCCACTTCATCTAATGAGGCTATATAACCCTGATATCAAAGGCCAACAAAGGTTTCACAAGAAAAGAAATCTACAGACCAACGTTCTTCATGAGGATAGATGCAAAATTCTAAAGCAAAATAACTTCAGGAAACTGGCTCTAATAACATAAAAGGATAATATATCATGACCCAAGGTGGTTTAGCATTAATCAATGTAATTCATCATATTCTCAAGCTTAGGAAAGAAAAATATGCGATCACCTTATCAGACACAGAAAAAGCATTTGATAAAATTCCATATCTATTCCTATTTAAAAATTAACTGAACATGCCAGGAGTGGTGGCACATGCCTGCAATCCCAGTGGCTTGGGAGACTGAGGCAGGGGGATTGCAAGTTCAAAGTCAGTCTCAGTAACTCAGTGAGGTCCTAAGCAATTTAGCAGACTTTGTCTCAAAATGAAATATAAAAGAGCTGCAGATGTGATTCAGTGGCTAAGTACCCCTGAGTTCAATCCCTGGTACCAAAAAAAAAAAAAAAAAAAGTCTTATTGTCTTTTATATACTAATGAAAGACAATCAGAAACTAAAATTTAAAATATCATTTACAACTATATAAAACATGAAGTGCTTAAAGTAATCTGAGAAAAGATGTGTAAGATCTATACACTGACATCTATAAAACATTGCTGAGATGAATTAAAGAAGATATAAACAAATGGAGATACACCTTGCCATTAGTCAGAAGACTCAAGATTCGTAAAATATGAACTCTTCCTTAATTTATCAATGGGTTCAAAGCAATCCCCATCAAAATCCCTGCAGGTTTTTGGTTAAAGACTCTCAAATTCATTTGGAAATACGAAGGGGATTAAGGTTGCCAAAACCACTTTGGAAAAGACAAAATTGCAGACTAACTCATTTGATTTCAAGACATATAATAAAGACATGGTAATCACGCAAGTGCAGGACTACTGTAAAGTTAGAGGAGGAGATAAATGGAAGAGAACAGGGAACCCAGAAAGAGAGTGCTCTTTCTATATATGTGGACAACTGAGTTTTGACAAAGGTTCAAAGATGACCCAGTGAGAAAAGATGATAATTCCAACAGATTGTGGTAGAACAATTTGGATATTCATGTGCAAAATTAGCAAACTGATTCACACCTCACACCTACAGCACTTACAAAGTGAATAGTAAGTCTAAATAAACATTCCTAAAGAAAACATGAGAAAAATCTTTGTGACCTTAGGTTAGGCAAAAATTTCTTAGAAATACCATGGTCCCTAAAAGAAAAAAAAATCAGTAACATGGACTTCATTAAAATGAAAAATTTATGCTCTTTGAAAGATATCATTAAAGGACTGAAAAGAAAACTACAGAATTTAATATTTTAATCATATATCTGATAAAGGACTTAATTCCAGAACATATAAGAAACTTTTAAAATTCAATAATAAGAAATCAAATAAGCTAATAGAAAGTAGCAAATGATCTCAACAGACACTTCACGAAAAAAGATATATGGATGACCAAAAGGCAGATGAAAAGATGCTCAAGGTCACTAGCCCTTCGGAAACTGCAATTCATATCACTAATCATCTACTAGAATGTCTAAAACCAGGCGTTAAAGAACTCTCTTACACTGATGATCTCAAAAAATAGTTTGGAGGTTTCTTAAAACTTAAACATCTACCTGTCAAATAATCCAGTCATTCTTCTCCTAGGCATTTATCAAGAGAAACAGAAGTGTATGTCCATCTGAAATCTTGAACATGAATGTTCATAACAGCTTTATTTTCCATAGCTACCACCTGGCAGTAACCCCCAAAGTCATCAACAGGTGACTGGAGAGATGATGGTCTCATCCAGCCATGGAACAGTATTCACAAAAGAAAGGAATGAGCTCCTGACCTACACAACAACCTGGATGAATCTCAGAGTAGACGCTTAGTGAATGAAGCCAGGCGTGAAAGAGTGTGTATCATCTGGTTCAAGGTATAAAACACCAGCAACTGCAAAGCAATCTGGAGAGGCAGAAAGCCCATGGGTTAGCTTCCTGAGAAAAGCAACTTGAAAACAGGACAGATTTGTCTTGTCTCACCGTTCCAGAAGTTTCCATGGTCACTTGGCCTTGCTGCCTTTGGTCCTGTGGTGAGACAGCTCATCATGGTGGAATTGCATGGCAGAGGAAGCCGCTCATGGGTTGATTGGGAAGCAAAGAGAGGGAGAGGAAGGGGCTAGGGTCCCAATATCCCTCTCATGGTACTTCCTCAATGACCTACTTCCTCCAGCTGGGCCACACCTTCTATAACTTCCACCACGTTCCAGTAGAGCTTCTAGAGGACATTTAAGGTCCAAGTCATAACAGTCCACCAGTGGTCGCTTGGGATTGGGGTCAAGGAGTGGGTGGAGGGATTACAGAGATACAGGAAGAACCTGGGGGGTGATGGCAGAGTCACTACCTTCACTGTGTGAAGATTTCATAGATGTACACAAGTGTCAAAATTTGTCCCCCTGTACACTTGAAGTGTATGCAATTTATTCTGTGTTAATTATTTCTCAATAGACTTACTTTTTAAAAAAGAGAAGAGGAAGTGAGGGAAGAGTGCTCCAGTAGAGGTGACAGCCTGGCAAAGTCTTGGAGGCGAGAGTCCGCAGGGGTCCTAAGGAGGGAGAGAGGTTGGGCATGGCTTGAGAATGGGGCATGCGATGCGGTTGGGGGCTGTGTCTGGAAGCTGATTATTGTGATCTGCATGTAATGTGTCCTGTATCTCGTTAGCGTCTCAGCAGCTTTGGAGGGTGCCCCTTCCTGGATCTTGTTTTCCCTCTTCTTGCAGGCTGCTCTAACACTCAGCTCCCCTACTCGGGTGCTCAGACGAACCTCATCCTGGAGGTCGGGGCTCAGGATAGTTAAGCAGGGCCTAAGGGAAGGAGAAGATGCTGGAGGGATGGGCTTAGCAATCAGGAAGATGGGCCTCAGTACCTCCCTCCCAGCCAGGAGGGAATCTGTGTGGATTCCTCCAGCAGATTTGCTCACCAGAGTTGATTTTGCTGAATGAACGGCCGCACACGCACACACACACATGCACACATCTCAAACTGTCCAGCCCGGTTCTCTACAACCACTTGAAGGTGAAAGTCCAGGGTGGTGGCAGAGTTTTGGGATGGTTCAAGTATTAGCATGAGAAACCGTAGATGTGGGGGCAAAGAATGTCAGGGAGTAAAAGCTGGGGAGTGGGCTTAGTCATTGGGTGGATGGGCTTTCCACAGATTGGATTTTGGCCACACTGATTTCTGCAAATAATTCTTTGAAACTGCAAAAGAGTTTTCTGCTTCTCCTGGGAAAAATGGACAAGTATCAATGATATTTCCCAGAGGAGAACAGAAGTCAGTCACAGCCCACTGCTGAAGCCGGGAGATGTTTTTACAACTGGGTATTGGAGGGGCTGGAGCGGTGGCTCAGCGGTTTTGGCGCTTGCCTGGCAAACACGAGGACCCGGGTTCAAACCCCAGCACCATGTACACAACTAAGTGTTGGAGCAACGAGGGCCATGTGAAAAACTAAATAAAGTTGTTTCTCTCTTTAAAAAAACAACAACAACTGGGTATTGGGTTTGGCCCTCTGAGGGCCTGAGGTATACTGGGGTTGACCCTGAAAGCAGAGAGGGAAAAGGAAGGCCATGCAGGGTCTTCCTGCACAGAAAAGCCAATGTGTAGCACGGTCAGCAAAGAGTGTAAGGATGAATCACAGCATGGTCACTTAAAAGAAGATGTGGGGCTCAGGGGAGGGAAAACCAAGGTGTGTGTATGTGTGTTGTGGGGTGGTGACCCCAGGCCCTTGTGAATGTCTTTCTGGGGAGGCAGGATTGAATTGGGCTTGCAGATGAATTTAGATTTGGATCAGGAAAGGAAAAGAGGATAGGAGAAGAGATGAACAGTGGGCAGTGTATTCTGTGACAGGTTAATGACCAGCAGAACTTGCTCTGAAATGATCTCCCTAATATCAAAACCACCCCTGATGACATGCAATGCAGCCAGCCTGGAAATGGCATCAGTAGTTGGGGGTCTGAATAGTGGGTTTGCGTGTTTGTTAGTTTATCTGCTTTATTCTTCCAATCTTTCCACCGTAAGCATATATTTCTTGTGCATTAAAAAAAGGTTATGAATCTGCAAGCTAACAAATCTCACCTGTTTCCCTCCCTCAGAGGCAAGAGGAGCCCTTCTTCAGACAGTAGCTCCAAACAGATCTTTTCTCCCAAGAGTTGGAAACCAAGGGTATTCAGCCCCCAGCTCTCTGAGACCATCCTAGGAGTCCTGAATGTTCCTCCCAGGCCACAGGCTCGACTGGACATGGGCCAGGGGTGCGAGAACACGCTCTGGTTGGCATTGCAAGGTGCCAGGCGCACCTGAGCCGCTGGGCAGGTGTGACAGCTGCCCTGGACCGCATGGAGCTGGCTGTATCTGTGCACACACCCGTCCCCACCTCGCCTCCCCTCCCCACACCTCCCTCTGCTTCCCGGCTAGCTCAGGTGTGGTGCATCTGTGGCCTGTTGGCAGCTCTCTTGCCCGCAGTGCCGGGGAGCTGTCAGGTTAAAAGCTGGCTTGCTCGATTTGATCCCACATGCGAGCTGTTTTATTTCCCCCTCTCTCCCTTACATGGCTTCGGTGTGCTTTTATAAATATTTCACTAGCCTTGCTAAAGTCTATTTCATCTCTCTCTTAAATTTATTAAATATAAATGCAGCAACAACTCTACCATAAGTCTCTCTTTGCTGTCAAAATCTCAGGCTCCCGTGGAAGTAAATATAATTTGCTTTGTTTACCATGGGCAACTCGGAGCCCTTTCTGCTATATCAATACCTCCTGAGCCCCCCAGGTCTCCCTTCTTTGTTAGCAGGGCCCTGCTCTATCTATGTAGAGGACTCGGACACAGGGCCCAGTTTGAAGATGGCACAACAAATAACTAGTAAGGGCTGTTCTCCGGACGGCAGGGAGTTTCTTGCTTCATTGGTCCCCACAATGGCCCCTGCAATCGGTAAACCCGGGTGCCTGTTCTCATCACCCCATCCCTGAGCAGCCCTGAGGCCCATTTGGGCTGAGCTTTGCCCCTTGTTTCTCTTTTGGAATAGAGGGCCCATCTGTCTCAGCAGGTAACCTGGCCAAAAAAGATACAGACCCCTGAGAAATGATTGAGGGCATTGACACCCCTCCCACCCCGCAGACCCTGAGCCAATAGAACTGGGGGCAAGGCAGGAATTCTGGTCCCTGAAAGCCAGCCACAAGCACCACCCCCAAGCCCCCTGCCACTTCCTTTGTTCTTTGTTAATTGCAAAATAAACACAACCCGGCCCACTGACTGCGGAGAGAGATTTCTGCCAACTGGGGAACCAGCAGGCAGTGGGCAGGGGATGCCTTCAGTTCTGGCGGGTCTGGCGCCACTTGCCCTCCATTGGCCATGCGTGATTTCCTGGAGGAGGTGGGCAGCGGAGAGCCACAGTCAGACATGGGAAGGTCCTGCCTTAGGGCTTAGGGAGGGGACATGTGGAGGTGTGAGGTCAAGATGGAAAAAAATCAGTGGACTTCAACTCTGAAGTCAGTGAGAAGGGTTTTCTCTTCCACAAAGAACTAGGTGTCTTTCACAAACAAATGCTTTCTCCCCATTTCGATCTCTTATTAAAAACAGCCCTCTCAGTCTATCTTGGTTTTCTCTACTTTGGGTCATGTCATAGGTGCAGAAAATACTGCATTTCCTTTGAAAGAAAGACAGAAGCTTGGCCTAGAACCCCCACTCCCAACTCCTAGTCCAGACTCTTCCACCAAACTTTGTAGAGATGAGAGCAGGGGTTGACAGAGACACTGGGGTCTTGATGTGGGGGACAGTTAGTTTAGAAGCAGCTCCTGGATGCGCCAGGGATGCAGATCTGTGGTCAGATTTCTCCAAGGCCCCAGGGGACTGGCTTTTACAGTGGCTGTCCTGTGATCTCTGAGACCCTCCTCCCTCTGATCCAGAGAGAATAGTGTGGCATGGGTGAGTAGCTTTTCTGTCCCGTTTAGGCACATCAAGAGAAGAGAACCTTTATCCTCAGGAGGTTTGGAAAGAACTATGTTTTTGGGGGGCTGACTGAAAACTCCATGAGGCCCTTTCCACCCTACTTCAATATATTAAACTCTACTGGGCTTACGTGGAATGCCATTATTTGGTATAATTATTTTGCTTAAAAATGTGAAAAGGGTTTTAGAATCTTGCTTTTGAAACGATCAGTAATCTTGATTTTACAGTTTTCTTCTCATAATCTTTTCTTTTTCCTTTAGGCTTCATCAAGTGCATTTAATGTCACTCCCCCCATGAGTCTATGGACCCCACTGCTTATGGGGTCAACTGAGTCCCAAGTCTGGGATGGAAGACCCAGAGTGAGGAGTTTTGGGGATGGGCACAGAGAAGAAGCCACTTGCTTTGGAATAACTGGTCACCCACTTTCATCCTGCTCTCCCTGGGATGTCCCTAGGGAACGCACCTCTTTACCCCTGCCAGCCTCCCCTCCCTGGCTGCAAGGGAGGCTGTGGATTCCTGAAGGTAAATGACAGGGGCAGCGGACAGCTCCCTGTGTCAATTGCAAGAGGGCTTCCAGGCGTGGGGCTGGCGCTTCCTGTCTCACCTGGGAGCGAGGCTATTTCAGGATCTTGCTGCTTCCCTTCTGTTCCAGGGAGGGCAGGGAGGAGGGCGGGCAGTGCGGGGAGGCGGAGGCCTGAATCTCTGCTTCCACCAGGTGTTTCAGAGGCAAACTTTTTTTCCTTCCTCCTGTTTCTGCTGCCCACTGCTGGTGGAATGGTTTGGTCAAGTTGGCATAACTTTCTTTGATTTGCTTTTTATCCACTTTTTTGGAATGAAAAAAAAAAAGAACCCAGTCACATTCTAGTCAAGGCCAGGGCTCTTCCGTCTGAGGCAACACTGCTGGAGCAGCATTTACCTTGAGCATCCTGCGCATCATCAGGCTGTGGGTCCTGACAATTTAACGTGTTCTGCTCCTGTGGCTTCCCTTTTCCTAGGGCGGCGGAGACAAGAGTGGCACCCGGGACGAAGGCCTTCCGTTTGTCTGCCTGTCTTTCTCTCCCTTTCTTTGCCTGAGCGCACTTGGCTGAATTCGGGTGAGATGAATGTTTATCTGAATGAGCTCCACTGTACTTCTGCACAGTATCTTTTTAGCTACGTCCAATACGCCAACATCCGTCAAGCCATGGCTTTGGCAACTTCCTGGGAGGTTGGTAGCGATGGAATAGATGTCTCTTTTTCTTTCCTTTTTTTTTTTTTTCTGTATTGGAATTGAACTCAGGAACGCTATACTACTGAGTTACAATCCCAGCCAATTTCATTTTATTTAATTTTTTTAAAGAGAGGGAGGGAAAGAGTGAGAGAGTGAGAGAAAGAGAATCAGTTTTTATTTATTTTTCGTCTGGTTCTGGTTTCTCTGACACCCAGCTGTGTGCTCAGAGTGCTGGGGTTTGAACTCTGGTCCTTGTACATGCCACGCAAGCACTCCAACTGCTGAGCCACCACTCCAGACCCTCATTTTATTTTTTATTTTGAGGCAGAGTCTCATTAAGTTGTAGAGGCTGGCCTCAAACTTGTGATCCTACTGCCTCAGCCTTCCAAGTTGCTGGGATTATAGACACGTGTCATTATTTTTTTTTTTCCACATGAGGCCATGGAGGCTAGGAGAAAGAGTCTCTGGGACTTAAAGCAGCATCTCACCTCATTGCAGTGGCTCCCCTGACTATGATACAGTTCCTGTTGACCTGCCTTGAGATTTCCAGTTCTCTATGAAGAAGGCTGGGAAAGGGCCCCCGTCAACATTTGGATCCCAAACTGTGAGTGTCTCCCAACTGTGCCCAGTCAGGGCACTGGTTCTCAACGGGAGGCAGTTGTTGTCCTCAGGAGGCATTTGGCAATGTCTAGGAACACTTTTGCTTGTCACTACTGGGAGTATTAAACATCCCCCAAGGGATCCTCCCCACAACAAGGAGGCTCCCGTCTCAGCAGCACCCGGTGGAGAAGCTCTGGCTTAGGGCTGGAGGCACGAAATCCATGTGGTCAGTACCTAGCTATGTATCTACTACCTTTTTCCTAAGCCTTCAAATCACGACATGCGGCAGATAGTGAGCACCTGCTGTATGCATGGTGTGCTTCCCACGGTGCGGCCTCCCCTGTGCTCTTTTATTGCATCCTCACAAGACATAGGACAGGTTCAGGTGAGAAAATTCCGGTTGGAGACTTCTGAGAGGTAGTATGCAGGATCAGCACAGTAGGGAGAAAAGGGGATGAGGCCCCAGGCAGAGGGGCCAGCCTGAGATGCAAAGGCCTTGGTGGATTCTGCTGGGAGCTGGAGCTGCTGTGGCCCTTCCCAGATGTTCTGGAAGGGGGGAAGAATCCAGCTCATTCTGACACCCCAACATCAGCCACTAGATATGGGCTCTTCCATGGAGGGGGGCTGCCCTGATGGGAAGCATCTTTTGATTGAAGCCAAGACTCCGATGGCAGCTCAACCAAGAGCAGAGCCACCAACTGTCCTAAAGAGCTGCTTACAGGGAGCACTTTGGCCCTGGAGTGGGGACGGGCCGCCCCATGCTGTCCATCCCAAAGGGCTGGAGTGTTTGCCGGAGTCTGCTCCTTCACAGGCTGCCCTGTGTCCCTCCTGCTGGCACCTGGGGGTGGGGCCTGAGGGCTCCTCTGGCAGTGTATCGAGTAGCATTTTAACCCCCAAACTCACACATTGGCAGCACCATGTTACACAAAACGTGCATTTTTTGCAGTATTTTCAGTGCATTGTCAACATTCTGTTTTTCACTGAAACATTCGGAGAGCTTGCCCGCTGAGCCCTGTGAGGGTCAGTGAGCTGGGGACACCTCATCACTTCATGCTGTACACCCGACTGGTGACATCGGTCCACTCCTTCATGTTGCTTGTTTTCTGCATGTGCCACCTGGTTCCTCGGTGGAGGAAATGCCAGTGCTGGGTTTTGCCTGTTCTGTGACCTCAGGGCCCTTCTCTCTGCCTCGTTTCCCACAGTGGCCTTTACAGGAGATCTCAAGAACCGCAGAGAGAACTTCTCAATGAAAACCAGGAGGAAGGAATCCACCCTTTGTTCAGGGACATCCCACCCTTCTGCAGGCATGAAACCTCCCCTGCACAGTCACTTCTCCCTCTCTGAGTGGGCTTCATTGTTAAGAGCCAGCCTGACGATGGGGCGAGGGTGGTTGACAAGTTTCTGAGCGAGCGCATTTCTGATAGCGCGAGGTAACAGCTTCATTACTCGGTGATGAGTGACCCATATTTCCTAACATGATTTCCCTGCTGTAACTCAAATTGAGTTCATGTTATTCTAATGATATCAGTTGACCTTGAGAATTAGACCAAGAAGCCTGGGGTTATTCTTCCAACTTCCACTGCAGATTTGTGTGATGTGTTTGGAAACACAATCTGCTCCTCATTGCCCCAAAGTGGGCAGAGGGAAAATACAAAACAAAGATCCTGACCTGCTCTGATTTTTAGAAAATGCATCTGGGCATTTTTAGACCCTGGGAGGCTCCTTCCCTCCTGGTACGACTTACTTCATGGTGCACAGTGGAATCTTCTCTGCACCCAGACGCTGTAAGTGAAAGCCCTTGACTTCCCTCTATTCCTCTCTGGCAGGAAGGCCTCTTCCCTAAGTCCACCCACCCTGCCAAGTCAATCTCCCGGAACCAGAGCAGGTCCATGCCCCTTCTTTCACTCCCATTGCCTACTGGTAAAGCCCAAACTTCTTAGCGTGGCATTCAAGAACCTGAAGTCTATCTCACTGATGTCCCCAGTCCTTCCTGCCAACACAGCCCTGCAGTGCCCAGCACAGAATGGCTGTGTACCTTGGCGCATGCCTTGTTGCTCCACCTCCACGCCTTTGTTCCAGCATCCGCTCCTCCTGACACAGCCTGACCATCTCTCTCGTCCTGTTCAAGCGCATGTCTCACCCTCCCTCTGTTTCCTTATTTACCACATCTTCATGGAGCCCTGACTCTTTTGGACATTGAGGTCATAGCTGGGATCAAGACAGATCAGGTCGGGCTGGAGCGGTGATGCAGTGGTTATGGCGCTTGCCTGGCATGTGCGAGTATGCTTGTTCAAACCCCGGCACCCATGTACATGTGAAGTCTTGGAGCAACAAAAGCCACATGAAAAACTAAATAAAAATAGTTTCTCTCTTTAAAAAAAAAGGCAGATCAGGTCTCTGTTCTGAGTGAGCTTCCACTCCAGAGAAAGAAAGAGACAGCAACCAAAAACACAGATTAATAAAAAAGACAAAAAGCGTGGAGCTCTCCAATGTGCGAAGCTTTGAAGACACACGTCGTACGGTGATGCGTATATATGGGCTGGGAGAAGGCGTCTTCATTGAGGGAGCCGGGAGAGGTCCCTGCTGAGCAGCATGTTCAAGCTGAGACCAGAAGGGTGAGAGTTCCCAGCTCTGCAGAAAACCTGGGGAAAGGGAGTCCAACCCCGAAGCTCCAAGGAGGGAATGCTTGGCTGTTCGAGGAGTTGTGGGCCAAGGCTCTGTACAGAGCACACCATGCTTCCCAGAGGGCAGGAATTCCCTGCCAGGAAAAGGAGCCCCTGTGGGTGGCGGTGTGATCTTGGCAGGCTGTGTAACTTTTCTGTGCCTCAACCTCCTGATCTGTAAAACAGAAAGAGGAGTCGATAAGATCATACACATGAAATGCTTGGGAGTGTGTGTGCGTGTGCGTGTGTGTGTGTTTGTGTGTGGGTGCATGTGTGTGTGTGTGGGGGTGCATGTGTGTGTGTGGGGGTGGGTGGGTGCATGTGTGTGTGTGTATGTGTGGGTGCATGTGTGTGTGTGCATGTGTGTGTATGTGTGTCTGTGTGTGTTTGTGTAGTTTTTGACCTGAATGATCCAGAACTGAGATTTTCTTTTTTCCTTTTCCTTTTCCCCCACACCACCTTTTTGCAACCAAATCTAAACACAATTGGAAGCCAGGAAGCACTAGTTCTTGCAATAGAATCAAACACCATAAAGAGCCCCAATGTGGAATCTGACTTTCCTGCCCACAGCTGGTCCCAGGTCCCAGGCTCTCCCTGGGTGTTGAGGGAGTGGGGACCCTGCCTGGGGTTTCCCTGATCTTCCTCTCTTTTGCACCTCACAGGGGGGCACAAAACTGTTCAAAGAAGCTCTGAAATGTGCCCCCCGTCTCAGGGGAAAGAGCAGAGCCCCCATGGGAGGAGAGGAGAGCATCTTCACCAGGCGGTGGGGAGTGTGTGATAAGTCACGGGTACAAAGTGGCGTGACTCTCTGCCCTTGCCGAGCAGGGATGGGAAATTAAGCATGCAGACCTGGAAACCCCGCGTCTCCCGAGGATTCCGCTCTTTTGGAAGCCGGCACCTCTTCTAGCACAAAGGAAGAGCAAGCTACCGAGGGAGAGAGAGAGATAGGAAAAGAGAGAGAGGGAGAGAGACCACTAGGGACAGAGAGTGAGAAACAGGGAGAGATGACACTGAGAGACACACACACACACACACACACAGAGAGAAAGAAACCGAGAATAAAAGACCCTGAGACACAGACAGAGACAGGGGAAAAGGAAACGAAAGGCAGACCACAGGAGGCGGCCAGGGAACAGTCCCGGTTGGATCCCCTTTGCCTCCTACCATTTGCTGAAATCAAGCACGCACCACCTTCCAAGGAGGTGTTTGGGAGACGTTCCCTCTTTTCCTGCCACATTCGGCCCCACTCTCCGGAGCCTCTGCCCTCACAAGCATGCAGTTGCACATATGTGTGCACAACCCCCTCTATGCACACTCACCAAGCCCCGAAGATCATTTACCCCCTCGCTTCCTGTCCTCTTCCGATTCCTCTACTCATCAGTAGTTGGAAGGGTTTTGTTCCAGTTGGAACCACTGGAGTGGGCGTGATCTCCTTTACATTTTTTACTTTGATTTTTAACCAACAACAAGCACTTGAGTCCTGGTTTCTTTGCATTCAGCTCTGCAGTCCCCTTTACTCCAGTCTTATGTCTTGGGGCTGAGGCTGTCCTCCTAGGTGTGTGTCCACTGGGGCCGGCTTCCGGCTGCTAGAATGATTGCAGCAGATTCAGCCTGAGGCTGGTTCCATGGGGAGCCCAGACCCGGGCTATCACAGTGAGGCTAGGCCGGACCGGAAGCAGCCCCTGTTCTGTACAAGCTGAAATCTTGGAGTCAGCTCTTTTCTCCAGCTTTCTTGAGGTTGCCAGAGATGTTCTTTGAACCTTGACTGCCTCTCTGATTCCTGATGTAGGGTAAGGGGGGCACTTTAGTAGCTCTGGGTCATTAGCTCCATCCGTTTCAGAAACATCCGAACAGAAGGAAATCAGGTCACAGCAGTGATCGCCAATATCAGTGTCATTACAGTATTCTACGAGCACCATCTTATTTAATATTCACCATGGCCTCTTACCATTCCCATTTTACAGATTCAGTAACTGAGGTTCTAAATAATCTATATTGTAATGATTCATGCTTTTTCAGGGAGGATTTCTTTTGATAGTGCAGGAAGATTTTGGAGCCCCACCATCAAAGAAGGACCACCATGCTGTTCTCATTGCAACTGCCAGGCTGTTTTTTGAGGGGTTTTGTTTGTTGTTTGTTTGGTACTGGGAATTGAACCCAGGGGTGCTTACCTGCTGAGCAGCACCCCAGCCCTTTTATTTTTTTATTTTGAGACAGGGTCTTGCTAAGTTGTTTAGGGCCTTGCTAAGTTGCTGAAGCTGTCTTTGAACTTGTGATCCTCCTGAGCCACTGGGATGCTAGGTCTGGGCTGGGTTTTTATTTTAATTTAATTTAATTTATTTTATTTTATGTGCTAGGCTGAGGGGAGCTTAGTGACAGAATGCTTGCCTAGCATGTAGGAGACCCAGCACTATGGAAAAAATTGCTTTTGCCATGTGCATTTATGGCTATTATCCACTCTAGACCCCTGTGAAATACCTCTTAGGTTGGATTGCTCAGCCCACTTGGAAAATGAGGAGATTGAAGCCCAGAAAGAGTTGTCCTGTGTAGATGCAAAAAATCTGGGCCCGAAAGAGTGTTTCTGTATTTAATCCTTTGGGAGGACACTGGCTTATGTGCCGTAGACATCTGTCTATTTGTCCAAAAACTTTTCTTTTCCCAAGAAGATTCTTCTAAGAATCTCTTGACACGCCAGTGGTGAGCTGCTGGTGGTGCAGGCAACTGGTTTCTGTGTTTGGAGTGAACTTGAATTCATTTCCTATTCGCCATGGTTCCAATAGGGTTTGCGTGTCCCCTGATGGGTCTATTGTGATTGGAGGTTTGGTCCCCAGGGTAGTGGTATTGAGAGGTGGTGGAATCTTTAGGAGGTGGGGCCTGGTTGTGGGGGTTCTGCAGGTCACTGGGGGCTTGTTCTTGGAAGTTCTTCACAGAAGGGTGTTGTATAAAGAACAGGGCTGGCCCACCCCAATTTCACTCCTGCATGCAACTCCACCATCGCGATCCACTGCAACGTGGCCCAGCCAAGTGACAGGGCCCTTATCAGAACTGAGCCAGAGCAAGTGCTGTGCTCTTGAACCTGCAAAACTGTGATCTAGATAAACCTCCTTTTTCTTCATAAGTAGTTTGTCTCAAGTATTTCATTATAATAACAAAAAAGAATGACTAGTGGGGCTGGAGCGTGGCTCAGCGGTTGCGGCGCTTGCCTGGCATGAGAGGGTACTCGGGTTCAGACCCCAGCACCACGTGCCCAGTGAAGTCTCAGAGTGGCAGGGGGCGCATGGGAAACTTGTTTCTCTCTTTCTCTCTCTCTCATTGTTCCTCTCTTTAAAAATAAAAATGACTTATGCCCTCTTCTTGGTAGGCAGTAGGGTCCATGAAGTTAGGGGACATGTTTGTCTTGGTCAATAAATTTTCTCCTTGGGGCTTTGCACTTGTTCTTTCCTGTTGGAACCCATCTATTCCACCCCCGCTTCACCTGATGCATTCCCACAGGCCTTTGATATCTTAGATTAGGAGGTCACCTTCCCTGAGCCCTGGTCTTCACTAGGCTCCTGTAATAAGCTCCTCTGGCACCCTGATCTTTTCTTGCATTCTCCTCTGAGCTGAAATGATGCACGTGTGTGATCATTTGCTTGGAATCTGGCTCTCCTGTAGAGATCAGGGGCTGTGGCTGTGTCCTCAGGGTAGAACCCCTGCATGGAGCCTGGCTGTCACAGATGCTCAGTAAGGACTTATTGGCCAGATGAACTATCCTCTCCAGCCAATCTGTGCCACCCATGAGTGGAGGTGGGTGGCCTGGTGGCAGGGGTGGGGGTCATACATGGAGAACCAGGTCAGTGAGCACAAGTGTGTCTGCAGCTCTGGGAAGACTGTGCCCCAGATTTCTAGCTATGGCACCTTTTAAAGAGGGGGAAAGGAATTTTCTTGGTGAACCAACTGTACCCTTTCAATCGTCTTCGATTCCATTTACCCAGATTCATTCCTGGTGCCACAGGCAATCATGGCCCAGCACCAAGACGTTCTACTTCGTAAAGCATCTAGTGAACAAAACCCTCCAACCCTGTTCCTTGTCTCCTGAAATAAAACCCAGCTCCCCATCATGCCTGAAAGGTCTTCAGTGATCTACCTGCGCCTCACGACCCCACCTTATATGCCCCCTCAACCTTATTCTAGAGAGGAGCCTTTTTGCTTTTCTTTGAATATGTAAAATTTATTCCTGCCTCAGGGCCTTTTCACCTACTGTTCCCTCTGTCCCCAGATCTTTGCTTGGTCTCTTCTCATTATTTAAATCTGAACTTACATTTTACTTCCTTGGAGGAGCCACCCAAAGAGGAGTCGCCTCCCTTACCCAACTTCTCTTAACCCCATCCTGCCTTTCCACTTTTGTCTTTGCCGGTCTCTGAAGCTTGACTTCTTTATTTATTGTTTGTTTTTTTGGAGAATGGAAGCACCATGCAGGCAGGGTTCTCCCAGTGCTGTTTGCTGCTGTGGCTCCAGATCCTAGAAAAAGGCCAGGCACATCATAGATGCTCCAAGAACATTTGCAGGGTGAGAGTAAATGAATGAAGAAGGTGTAAGATCTCCAGTTGGAAGTGGTTCTGGCCTCAGGCAGGAGGCATCTGCAGGTGAGTCCCTCATTCCCTCCTGGCCTTCCTCCTTGAGGTTAATTACCAGCGAGAGAGGAGTCCCTCAAGAGAAGGTGACAGGGGCCACCAATCATTTAGCTTCACCTCCCTAGCACCTACATGGGTTCAGGGGTAGAGATGATGTCTGGGCTGTGGATCCGACTGATAGGCTGAGAGTCCCTAGAGGAGCCCTTTTGGAGCCCTGGTGCCTGGCAGCCTGCTGCAGGGGTGACCAGTGCCATCTGCCCAGAACAAGTCCTTCTCAGGGCTCTGGAGACCTGATTGGCAGCCTGGGTGTGAGAAGTCCTCAGCCTTGTGAGCAGCTGTCTCTGAGAACAGTCACCCACTAAGCTCTGAGCACCCCTGGAGGGGAGGTCCTCTGAGGGGTGCAAAGACGGGCAGCATGATTCTTGCCCTTGCTAAGCAGTTGAACACTGCAAGGGCTGGAGCAGTTCCTTGCCCAGCTTGCGCAGGGACACGGGTTCAAACCCAACACCGCATACACAACTGAGTGTCAGAGAAACAAAGACCAGATGAAAAACTAAACAAAATTGATTCTCTCCCTCTCTCTTTAAAAAACCAACCAACCAACCAACCAACCCACCAAACAAACAAAAACAGCACCACTACAATTCCTGGCACCAAAAAGAACAAAGTGAAACAAAACAAAACACCAACACAAATTAAATATCCATATTTATCAGAGTGTTCGTAGAACAAAGGACTAAAATATAGACATTGAGATATTCATGGGGAAGGGCGACTTTTTCTCTTCCCCGCATAGGAGGAAGTGCGTATGTGTTGTTTGTTACTTGAGAAAGGCTTTGTTTGAACATGGTGCAGCCTGTTGTTCGGGGAGTGTGTGTCCCCTCCTAAAAGACTGGACAGGCAAATCAAGTGTGCCCTGAGCAGGAGTCGAGCGGACAGACGCGCAGGAGTGGCAGGGGCTGGGGAAGCCTTTTGAGCAGGGGGAGGACGTAGTACCAAGAAAGGGGGAAGCAGAGCCATGTCGTGGTGTCTCCGTCAGGGTGCACTGTGCACCCCAAGACTGGCCCGCACAGGAGGCTGAACCGGGGCAAGGGCTGCATCTTTTCTGTTGTCCATGCATCAGCCAAATTTTTATTTGTTTGGATTCCCACTGAATGGCAGGATCGTGGGGGAAAGAACCTGGTTTTACTTGATAGTGAATTTCCAGTGGGAGGCACAGAGTAGGGTTGATAAAATATTAAACATGGACGAAGGAAAAATGACATAGCACTGCTGATTCTGGAAGAACAGCTGGTTAGTATCTGATCACCCCTCAGATCACCAGGTTCAACCAGTCCCGACCCAGTGGTGAGGAGCGGCACCGGGACGCCATGCCTGGTGCAGGGCAGCCTCACACTTGGTTTAACAGAGCTGATTAGATCCTTGGGCAGCCAGTACACGCTGTCCCCATGATGTCACAACAGTCGATCACTGTAGCTAAGAAAGGAGAGGAAACGGTGAAGTCCGTTTGCAGGGCTGGGAAGACGCACCGTGGTGACTCTTCTCTGCTTTCACTCGTGGCTGTGTCTGTTGGGTGTCCCTTAGGAAGCACAAGCGTGGTCAGGGCATGGTGTCCCTGCTTTTGCTTTTTCCCCAGTGGAAGTGGAAAGTGAAGGTTTCCTGAGGAGACCCCTGATGGGTGGCCTGGTGTCCCTGACGCCCCTGGGATGTCTCATGCCAGCCTCTGTAACAACAGGTGCATCCTCCTACAGGTGGGGAGCCCAGGTTCTGAGAGGTTAGTCACGTGGAGGGACTTGGAGTTGGTTCCTTCCTTCACAACCCAGCCTTGAGCCAAATTTTTAGAATGATCTTGTCAGGTATTAGACTAAGATGATGGGGCTAGTTAAGTCAAACTAACCATCCTATCTACCCCAGAACCCAGTCCCCAGATGCTTCCTATGCTTATGTGTGTACACAAGTGGTCAAGAGCAAGCCCTCGAGAGATAAACTCACCTATCTGGGAGAATCCCAGTTCAACATTTTAGAAGCTGTGTGCACTCGGGAAATTTACTAACCTCTCTGTTCTTTAGTTTCCTAAGGTGTGAAAGAGGCCTACAACAGCCTACAGATGGATTGTTGTTAGGATAAAATGAGATGAACCACATAACACTGCCCACAGCTAGCACCTGATACCTGTCACTCTGAATTTCAGCTACCATGGCTCACAGAAACAGACGTCTACCACCCAGGTACCCAGCCAGGTTAGGTCAGCCTCTGCCCTCCACCTGGAGGCATAGTGTTTCACTGCAATGTCACTTTTCTCATGGCAGAGGTAAAGGGGACATCACAACCCCAACACCATCTCTAGAAACATACGTCCCTCCTGCTCACGTTTCTTTTTATTTTTTCAGAGAGAGAGAGAATCAATTTTGTTTATTTTCTCATCTGACTTCAGTTCCTCTGACACCTAGTTGTGCCTGTGGTGCTGGGTCTTGAACCTGGGTCCTTGCACAAGTCAGGCAAACACCCTGCTGCTGAGCCAGCAGCACACCAGTACCCTGGTGCCAGCTCCAAGGACCACAGGACAGAGGTATCTAATCCCCCCAAGACTGGCAGCACAAATATGCTGAACAGTTGTACCACTGACCACCAAATATGGAGATTTCAGAAGGATGGAGAGACCGTCAGGGCGCTGATAGGACAGAGACGGGGAGCAATGTCTGGGCTTGGCAGCTGGCAGATCTCCACAGTCCTCACTGAGAACAGCCTGCCTTGAGTTGTGTCCCCACTGCAGAGCTCACAGGATCAAGAGCAAAGACTGCAAGTGTGAACTATTTTGAGAAGTTCTCAGTGTGAAGAAGGCGGGGTAATGAGTGGCAGAGTTGGGAAGAAATGCTGTGACTGTCTGCTTCTAAACATGTGCATTTGGCAGTGCATTAGTCAGCTTTCTGTTACTATAACAAAACACCTGGGGTAGGCTGCTTGATAAGAAAGAGGTTTACTTTGGCTTTATGGTGTTGGATGCTGAAAGTTGAAACAGCACTGCTCAGGCTCTGACAAGGGTCCTCCTTGGCTCATTACTTCATGGCAGGATCACATATGTCCATGTGTGTGTTCCCCCTTTCATATCCACCACAATCTAATCAACCCCAACACCCTACTCCAATCAAAGACCCTACCTCTGAAGGCCATAGTAAGACTAAGCTTCCACCCTTTTTTTTTTGGAACTGGGGATTGAACCCAGCAGCACTTAACAACTGAGCCACATCCCCAGCCCTTTTCATTTTTTTATTTTGAGACAAGGTCTTGCTAAGCTTCTTAGGGCCTCACTAAGTTGCTGAGGCTGGCCCTTAACGCCCGATGCTCCTGCCTCAGCCTCCTGAGCTGAGGTGTGTGCCATGGCACCCAGCAAGTTTCTACCCTCTTAATCGCTAACTGAACTACTGCTTGAGATGGGGTGGGGAGGATAAGTCGTACTCAAACTGTAGCAGGCAGATGCTAAAAGTGGCCACAAATTCTTCCCAGTTTTGTGTCTATGCCCAGCTCTCCACCTATCATGGCAGCAAGAAATGACCTCTGTGGTACAGGTCGTGAGCGTGGGGATGGGGAGTACGTGGGAACTGTCTGCTCAATTTTTCTGGGAAAAACTAAAAGTGCTCTAAAAGATAAAGCTTACTAATTAAAAAAATCATACACAATAAAGCTCCCAGCAGTGCTCTCGGCTGTGTGGGGAGACGGCTGGGAGAAGTGATTGTTTATGGGCAAAAACAGGACCAGACCCTGTCTTCCGCCCCAGGGAAGAGCCCTGCTCGTTCCCCAATATCTCCATCCCGAATTCAACTTCCAACCAGTCCTCCCCGCAAGGGCACCAGGGTGGCACGCAGCCGTGTTGAAGAGATGACAGATATGAATATTTTATCTTCTTTCCCTTCTTGTCAAAACCCATAATATTGCTTTCCGTAAATCAATTTCATTCGAGCACTCAGTTCGGGGTGCAGCATGCCTTTATGCATTTAGTCTTTGATTTGGTCTCTGGCCTGCCTTTATGAGCAGCCCAACTCTCAGAGACACTTGAGGGCAGGGGCCTTCTGATGATGAGCCGGTGGCTTCCTAACTTGGGTGACTTCTCATCAACTTCATTGCTTTTACATTAAAATAATCATTTCAGTTGGGGCAGCTGAGGGCTGAGAGTTCGTTGTTTAATTGTACCCACCTTTAGCCCTCTTCTTGGAGATTGATTCCTGGGCTTCTTTAGCATAATACACGCCAGGGTCTGTAACAGCAGAAACCGCAGCCTCTTAACCAGAGCAGCAAAGCCAACTGATGCATTTCTCCTGTTAAATTTACTGGCTTTATTGAAAGGTCTTTGGGGAGTTGCTTGCTCATTAAATACACCAAATACAAAATCTCGCTTAATACAGTATTATCTTGGTAATATAGAAGACTCCCCCGATGTGAGCGCAGAGAGATGAAATCGTCAGCGCTTTTAGGAGGCCACGTTAGCAAAGGTTCACTCCCTTTCATAGGCAGTGACCCTGCCCGCCTGTGGTTTGGGGTGACTTATTCTGCCTAATCTAGTCCAAGGCGTCACCCTGACCTTGCCTCTCTCGATCGCAGTCATGGTCCAGGTCAAATGTGGCACTGGGTAGGACAGCTCCCAGGATCATAGGAAATTTTGTATCAGCTCTCTTCCCTAACTTTTCAAATTGGAGAGTGGAGAACGAGTTAGAAACAAGTCTTCCAGTTCTATGTGAGTTGTGGCTTCCTGTGGTGGGAGGAGGATTAATTTGGGGGAGGAGTTGGGTAGGGAATGGCGGCTGGTTCTTCCCACTTCCTTATGCCTTGGGATCCCAGTCTTAGGGAGAACTTGAGACCTGTGTGATCCCCAGTTAGGTGACAGTGGCTGCAACCAGTTGATCTGCTTCCGGCCAGACCTACATGGTGGGGCTGGAGTGAGGGCTCAGGCACCAGGGCAGAGGGTGCACTGAGCCCTTCCTTGATGTGACATGTTGACCAAGTCACTTCATAAGTTCTGACTGTCTGCTTCTTTGGAATAAAATCAGGTTAGAAATGTCTTTCCCTCTGTCACAAGTTTGGCTCAAAAGAAGATTTCATCACTTTCCTAAAAGGATATGGGTCAGCAAACAGCACAGGAAGGTGTGGGTAATTTTAACAGAACAGAAATAGAAGGGAAAGCCCAGAGTGAGGGGAAGAAAGGGAGCCTGCGCACGGTCAGGCAGAGGAGCGATAATGAGCGCGAAGGGACCGCGTGGGCACAAAGATGGAGGAGGGCTGGCGGGTGGTCCCACTGCTCCTTCATGGCCAGAGTTGACGCCTTTGCCCACCCATACCCTACATTCCTCCTCCGTCCCCTTCCTCTCAGAACCCTGGTTTTGTTCTGGTTTATGGGGCAACTCTGCAGGAGCTGCCGATCTCTGTCACCTCTGCACTGGGTAAGTGTCTCGAGTTGATTGCAAAGCTTGGGATTCATCTATGCTTCTTTCCTTTGCCCCCTGAACCCCACCTGTTTGCATGCGCTATAGGATTCAGTGGTGAGGAAACCCAGACTGACCCTGCCTGGAGGTTGCGCTTGATTGTCTCACGGTCCTCAATCATTGGTTGCCACCGGGAAGATCAGACGACCTTTGTGCATAAGGATTTTGCTTGGAATTTGCAGTGCCTTGATCTCATCTGGCCAGAACATGAAGTTACTTGATCAATGATAGGTGGGCAAAAATGATGTGACTGCTAGGAGCAGAAATCAGAGCCGTCTTGTGGTCCAGCCATTGCTGCATCTGATCTGTTGTGGGGATGCCATGTCCTGAAGGGCATTGGTCCTTTATCTTTGATGCCAAAAGGAAGATGACATGCAGGCTGAAGTCATGGGGACGTGTGATCAGAGCAAGAAGTAAATCCTGGTAAGTCAGTGAGATTGGGGGGTTGTTTGTTACCTTAGCATGACCTAGCAAACTCTGACTACTACATTTTGAGACTGGAGTTGTATATTAGAAAAATGTTTAAATGAAAACATGAAAATGTGGCATGGAAAGTGGTCTGAATGGTAGCACATGTCCAAGGGAGTTGGCCTAGTGAAGCAGGGACAAGAGCTTTGGAGGTGAGGAGTAGAGGGAAGAGAGTTCCCAGCAGAGGGAACAGCACCTGTTGAGGTCCCTGGTAGGGAGGGATCTTTTAAGAAAGGAAAAGAGAGGAAGTGTGTGCAGGAGAAGGGGCCATGAGTGGCAGGCAGCAAGGCAGGGGCTTACGGACCACACTGAGGATTTGGAACTTTATCCTAAGTTCAAGGACAGTAAAGGAACTGTGGAAGTGGAGTGGGGACATAAGGAGATGTGATATTTTAAAATGTTCATGGTAGTGTAGTTCACTAAGATGGGTTTGGGAAGGGTGGGACTAGGGAGTAGAATGGAGGCAGTAGTAGGTGGGTGGGTACAGAGAAATCCAGGGCCCACACTGTGGCTTGGACTCTGTTGGGGGCTAGGCACTGAGTAGGGGTTCACCCTGAGCCATGAGTTGGGGCTGCACTGTGGCCAGATCCCAGGCAGTGTCCTGAGCAGCAAGGGAGGGAGCAGAGGCCCAGAGCAAGCCCCACTGAGCCTCTTCTGAGATTTTCCAGAGGTCTCAGGAAGAGGGCCAGGCAGGTCATGCTGGCTCTGAGACTCCTGTCTGCTACTGGATGAAGGATTTAGGGTGAACTGTCCTGGGGTCCCCACTTTGCCCTGGGAATTGTATTCACCCACGGTGTGGGGGTGGACAACTTAACCTTTATTGGACCATGGACCTTCTGACAGCTGTAGAATGATGCTTTTAAGCACAAATGAAAGAGCACTGTAGAGGAAGCCAATTCTACTGAAACACAGCTATTAAAGAATTTTTAAATTGTGATTTGGTAATGCACTTTCTCGTTAGCACATTATAGGACTCCTTGTGGCAGGTCTGACAACTACTGTCATCTTGAAGCAGTGATAAGTATAGGTGCTACTTAGAGGAATCTGTGACAGTGCAGTAGGATAAGGAAAACATCTGTACTTTCTTGGGGTGACAGTCACAAGCACACCGTGGTAATTTGTTGCTGACATTCATAGTTTGTGGGAAAGGCAGATTTTACTTAGGGGTTACAGAAAGCAAAGATGCATTTTTTTTTTTCTATCCAGTTCTACAGACTCCATGAAACTGAGCCTCGGTTTCCTCGTTTTGAAGAGTGGGTCATCCTGTTGACCTCAAGGTTAGAGAACAAACTTGAGGTCTCCTCTCAAAGGTCTGATATAGCTCTGTCTATGATCCAGATTAAAAGCTCTGGTGTGGAGTAACCCAGATGAGCTTAGCTCCTCCTGTGACCACAAGCAACACACACTTGCTAATATTGCCCTTAGAATTCTCAATAGAGAGATGAGGGAGCAGAAAAGAAGTGCCCTGGAGATGGGCTCACGGGAGCTCAGAGGAAGGATGGAAGGTGCTGTTGAGAAGCCATCGTCTGGGCAGTCCGGGGCAGCTGCATCATGTGCTCTATCAGTTGGCCTGCGTAATTCCTTGAAGGAACATATTGGCCCCATTGTTGAACCCCACAAAGGGCTGAGCAAGCTTTGAGAGTTGAAAGCTCAGGCCTGTCCAGCAGCCCATGTCACTCCTCCTCACAAGTGGCCCTGTGGCCCTGTGTGGCCCAGGGGTGCTGGACTTCTGAAGCCACAGCACTGAATGAACTCTGCCCTTGGCAGGCAGGGCAGGGGATGGCCACTGGGCGTGTGCTCATGCGTATGCAGTGGAGAAGGTCTGGCGAACCACTGTAGTCCCCAGCCCTCTCTGCCCACTTTGGGAGTCAGGCCCCCTTGGGTGGACAGAGCTCGCTCCTAGAGGTGTGCAGGGGTGGATGGTTACTGAACCCCCAGCCCAGCCCAAGGCACCAGCTCCTGTTTGTGGGTTTTGTGTTGACATTCAGTGGTGGTCACTGGCTTGGAGATAAAGAGTCTGGGTGGAGATGCTGCCTCTGCTCCCTGCAGCTCCATGACCTTGAGTGAGCCAGTTAACTTCTCTGGCCTCAGTTTCCTAGTCAGGAATATGGGGATACCAAGAGTTCCCTATCGTGAGGATTGAGAGATGAGTGTGTGCAATGCTGAATTTGCCATTTATAGGAGTTCAGTGGATGCTATCATTCACTATCATTGGCTTGGGGTGGCCCTTCACAAAATTTGCCAGAGAATTGGATTTCTTTGGCCTACAGCCATGGTCACCCTAGAGCTGCAGAGGACTGATTTTTATGGGTAAAACTAGGATGATATTACTAAAAGAAGAGTGGCAGAATGCTGGAGCACAGCTGCCCAGCTTTGTCATGTCCCTGCTTCCAGCCCTGCCTGGCTTCCTCAGGGCCTAACTAGCACCTGCCCTCCCCATGATTGACAGTCGAGAGACACAGAGGGGTAGTATGTTTTTGAGAGCTTAATCCATTTTGACTTGGGATGAAGCATTTACTTGTGTGACTTTAATTTTCTGACAATGCTATAAATTAGGCATTTGTATTTTGCCTAATTTGGAAGTGGGGAAACCGAGGTTGCTAGAGGTGAAACAACTTTTCTTGGTTAGACCAAGGCTTGACTGTAGGTGGACCTAACTGTGAGTTTTCTATCGTCAGGACAGGGGAGATTCGGGCTGTGGGGGTGGGTCAGTCTTTGGGGCACTGAAGGGTGGGAAGCAGCTGGAAGCAGGAAAGCAGCTGGTTCCAGGCGTAGCACACTGAGCCCCAAACTTGGAGGTTGGAAGGAGAACCGTTTGGGACAAATAAAGAACTCCTGCCTGACCCCAGGAAAAAGAGCATTGTCCGAAGATGCAGGGGCTGTGGCTGAAAGCAGAGGTTGGTCCGTGGTACATGTCAGCTGGTGGCTCCCGGGTGCCCAAGTAAGAGTGGTTAGGACGGTTAGGGCTGCCTGCAGGGGCACTAGACCAGCGGCTCCGGGTTCAGCTCCCCATCCTGATTCTTTGACACTTTCCATTACCCTGGCCAAAGTGATTGGTTTGAAGGGGACCTTGACCTCCCAGCTCAGCCTATCAGAACCAGTCAAGAGACCTTCGCTTGAGTGACCAGGAGGCAGCATCCAGGCTCCTTTCTGCTAGGATTGAAGCCAGAAGGGGATAGATTTGGAGCAGCACAGTCATCTTGTTATCCCGAGGGGAGAAGCTGTCAGAGAAGAAAACCTGCAAAGGAAGAGGAGCTTAGGAAAAGGAAGAAATCCACCGGGCCATAATGACACCATTAAGCTCCTGGATCAAGCTGTATCTGATGACACATTGGTCATAGATTTAGCAGTTAATAAGAGTTAACACATGATCCTTTTGTTTATTCTCTTTGCGTTGTGGTTATTGTCAGTTCCTATCAAAGCAGTTCTAATTGCTACAACTTGTTGGCCAGTTTTTGTGGGGGATCATAGGGGATCCTGTTTTTAAGCTGAGGAGTGGCAAGCACTGAGCCTCACTTTAAAGTCCAGCAGTGCCTTTTGGAAGAGGAGGGAGACATTTGGTCCACATTCACTCTGGCCAGCTCTGCCCCCTATGTTTGCCATGGAGGGCGATGCTCTGAGCATCTACCAGCCTGGTGTGGGCTTCATTCACATTTTCTCTGTGAGAAAATGAACGTCTTAAAACAAAACAGCCCTCGTCCTCCCTGCTGCCTCACAAAGGCAAGAAGCCTCATTTAACCACCTGCAAGTTTCCTTTCATGGTCCTGTGCCATTATGGGAATGCTTTGATTAGGGGCTGGAGCGGGACCGGGGAGAAGCACCTCATTACAATTGACTGGTTAGAAGCCATGGTGCTCTGCCAAGGTCCCTGCCAGCTCAGGTATTGGATGGGGGATCTGCAGGGTGGCCAGGCCTTGGGCTTCTCAGGTGGAGGTCATCAGAATGCGGCTCCAGCTCCTTAGCAGCTCTGTGAAAACGCCAGGTGGTGGTCTCCGGGCCAAGGGCAGCGCCACCATGCCACCAAGTGCTGCACACCAGCTCAGTCCCATAGCATGAAGAGAAGGGGAAGGGCTCAGCGCTGGGCGTGAGATCACTCTCCCGCTCTGGGGCTGTTGCCAACCCTTACTGATTTCTGAGCCTCTTCTTTCATTGGCGTGGAGGTTGCTGGGATCCAAGCCAGGGCCTCATGCGTGCTAGGCACCCACTCTGCCATTGAGCTACATCCCAGCTGCACAAGCCTGTTCTAGATCTGTAAATTGGGGTTGAGGATGCACCTAAGAGGGCAGTAGTGTGTTTGGCCTCTTTGTGCCAAGAATTGGCACTACCATGGTCAAAGTCACCCAGGACAAACCTCAGCCACTGAGAGGGTCCTGGAGTCTGTGTGAGCCGTGGGCTTGGGCTACTTCCCTTCTCAGAGTTGTCCCCTGTGTAGGGGAGGGAGGGTGACTGTAGAGCTGCTTCCCTAGGCATTAGAGTGACTGTCCCAAGCTCATTCCATGAAAATCCTTTGACTCACAGACTCAGTGGACTCCTGAGACTTCAGGAGTGGAAGGTTTTCTTTAGGGTCCCCTCATTCCCAGCCAGCCTCGACTCCAGGGACAGCTCACCTTTGCCTTGAAATACACAGGTCTGAGTCCCCACAAAGTCCAGCCCTGTGAGTCAGAAATTTGGTGGCAGGCAAAGTCTTCCTCTCTGCTCCCCACTGCCACCTCTTCCAGGCAGGCACCTGCAAGGCTAAGTTAAGCCCTTGACACCCCATAGATTCTGCTCTCTGTCACTCTTCCTGGCACGCTTTGCTCTGCTGGCCCTAAGTTCTATTCAAGCTGCCTGGGAGAACTTGGAGGGGACCTGGGGTTCATGCCTATGGCTCTTTGGGCAGCTTGGGGTGATTGACTGGCAAGTGGCTGGGGGTACTTCCAGAGCTCATCTCTCTTCTTTCCAGTTCTTCGACTGTCCCTGGGTCCTCCTGCATGGTCTCCCTGTTCCCTGCTCCATTCTGTCCACATGGTGACCCTGATGAATTGTACAGAATGCCAAGCTGATCCGTAGTTCCCTTGTTGTAAACCTCAGGACGCACCTGCTTGCATTCCCGCTGGGTCTGCCTCTGTGCCCTGCATCGCTGCCCCTCCAAACCCTTCCTACTGCTGCTCCCTTTGCTGGAGCTGTGCTTCCTTCACTTGGCTCCTCTGAATCGGCTTTCCCCCACTGGTTGGTGGCAGGGGGTCTGCAGGATCCTCCCTCAGCACAGGCAGCCTGTCCTGCTTACCTGTGAGGTCCTAGGTCCCCTGCATCCCTCCCTGCTAGCCCAACTGTGACCCTGAGTGGGTGAGGAGGGCTTCTCTGCACTTCCTGCATTCTAGGCAGAGGGTGTAGAGAGGCCCTCCCCTGCCTGCACCTGTCCTGCCTGCCAGGTAACCCAGGAGATCCCCGAGCCAAGGCTCCGTGGTATCTGGGTGAACCATCCTGGCTTCTCCGCAGCATACAATGGCAGCCTAATAATTAGCTCTCCAATTATAGGCCCATAATAGAGGCTTAATCTGGGGCTCGTTGGTAATGAGGCTGTTCACAGAAGGCCTTTCATGCCCAGCCCAGCCCTGCCCTGCTCAGAGAGCTCCCGCCTGGGCCAGCTGTCAGAGCTACCCTCTGGCTCCCTTGGGCCTCGGTCCTCTCTTCCCCTACCCTGCCTGGGGGCCTCCTTCTGCCTCCGTGGTGTCCTGGGCTGAGTCTGCTGTCCAGGTAGACCCTGGTCGGCTCCAGCCTCCCTGCCCAGGGAGGAGCGGTGGGCAGCTGAGGTCAGAGGCAGCAGCGGACACCTCTGCGAGTTCAGGCGGGAAGCTACTGGGAAACTGTGCCTCGCAGAGCCAAGGCCCCCTCATTATGGAGAGGCAGCAATTGGCGCGGCCCATGAAAGCCTTCAGGTTTGCGAACGTGAAGACTTAATTGCCTTATGGACATTGGAAGAATGGAGGGGCTTCTCTAGGGAGCGGCTCCTCGCCTCGCTCTTTCTCTCTCCCCCACTGGATAATGACAGGGCTTGTGACTGATTAAAGGGGGGAAGACAAACCCCTCTCTTGGGGGCCAGTGACAGGTTCCACCTACATTTAAAGCATGTCCCCTCCCCGACGCCACTCTCCTCCCTCCGACTTCTCAGAGGTGATTTTTAATTGCATTTTCCCAGGTGGAGAGAGGGTGGAAATGAGAGGGGGTGGGCCAGGGAATTGCTCATGCAGCGGCCAGTCGCAGCCACGTCCGTCTCCCAGCATCCTCTTCCTTACTGTGGCATGCTTTTCCAGGGGCTGTTGGATTCTCAGTAAAATTGTGGGCCAGGTCAGCCCAGGAGTGAGCAGTGACACAGGAATCCCCTCCCTTCAGGGCTTTGGGCCTCCTCATGCCTGCCTCTGACCTTGCTTCTCCTTGCCTATTGCCTTCCTCTCTCAGCTCCGGCCACACTTGTCCCTTCTTCTTAAGGGACTTTGTCCTCGGAGGTTCCCTGTCCCTGGAAAGCACACCTCCTAGATCTCTGCATGGCTTGCTCCTTATTGTCATTTCGGTGTTGCTTCAAATGACCCTGACTGCTCATACTTCAGAATGTCAACTATAGTCATCCCTTGGTATTTACTGAGGAACAGGTTCTAAGACCCCTGCACATACCAATATCTGGGGACACTCAAGCACTTTCTATAAAATGACAGAACAGTTTCATATATTCTATGTACATGCTCCTACATACTTTCAATCATCTCCAGATTACTTCTAATACCTAACAAAATGGAAAGGCGAAATAAATAGTTGCTATATTTTATCATTAGGGAATCACAACAAGAAAAAAATCTGTACATGTTAAGTATAGACACATTTTGAAAAATATTTTTAATCCATGATTAGATCCGTGAACGAGGGACCTGCAGATACGGCGGGCTGACAGGACTCCCTACACAGGTTACTCTTCAACATTGACCCTGGAGCTCTCGACGTGCTTCTTGGTATTTTATTAAGCCTGGGTCTGCCTTTATGGGGAGGCAAGCTCCTTGAGAACAGGATTATCTGCCTACTGTGGTTTCGCCAGTGCCTAGTGCTGTGCCTGGTCCAGAAATATTTGTGGGAAATAGAAGGCCAGCTGCCCTTATTGACACCCAATTGCTCTTTGGGCCCCGAGGTCTGGCGGGAAGCCTGGTCTCATCTGGCCTACTTGGGGACAGGCCTCTCCTAAGACTTCGCGGATGATAATGGTGCCTTCTGGAGTCACCTCCATTTCCAAGCTGGCCCGGTGGGGCCAGGATAACGAAGCTGCTTTAACATAAATAATTTGCTTCTGAGGTGTAAGGAATGGGGAATATTTTTAGAAGGCCTGCCCTCCTAGGGGAAGTAAATGACTTATGAAAATGGGATTTTTCAAAGTGGCCTTCAAGAGAAAAGGGAGCCGTATGTGATGGCCAAAATGGAATTCTATGAATTAGTGCGACTCATTATTCTGGCCGTCCGCGCACGGACACACACACACACACACTCGCTCGCTCACTCACTTTTCCTCCTGCCTTCCATTTCATGGTCTTAGCTCAAATCTGAAATAAAACCACCGCAGCCCTCCTCCCCTAGCCCTCAGCGGCGGCCTGTCTGATTGGATGCCTCCCACAGCCCCGAGGACCAGAGCTTCAAGGAGGAAGCAGCCGGGGACACGCTGAGTCCTCGCTTCTTAAAGTGCGCGCCGTAAGTTACCTTGAAATGTTATTTTTTTTTTAAAAAAAAGTATTTTAGGTTCAACAGACACTTGGGTTCCTGTTAACAACTCATTTAAGGAGAAAGTGGGGGGAAGGCATTCAGATCAAGGTTTCTTTGACAACATGAACCTCCTTACTTTGAACCCTTACAATGTCGGTGGGATGAAAGATTTCGTGGAGGCGCAGATGGGTAAATGCGCAGGTGAGAAGGACAGATGTTAGCTACACGGAGACGCGGGGGTCTTGGGATGGGCTTTGTCTGGCCAATAATGGAGAATAGATATTGGAGGGAGGGGGTGTGGGAGACCCAGAAAACCAAGACACAAAAACCACTTTTGTGGCCATTGTGTTTCCACCGGAGTCTTGATCTAGGGAAGATGTGCTGTTTGGAGAACTAATAAGGCAACCGGTCTCTTTGATGAGACACGTTCTGAAAACCAAGGTCTATAGGAGTCATCCATAGCTGGCTCCCTGGGGCCTTTCTCCCCTTATCTACGAAATCTGGCCTCTCAGGGGGCTTGGATGTGTCTTCCGCCCATCACCCCTCAAGCCCCAGAGGCTCCTTTCTTGAGGGTCCAAGGTAGCTTCCTCTTGCCCACATGCTCAACATCACTTCCTAGTCTAGTAGCCAAGGTCCACCATGGACTGGTTCCACTTGACCTTTGTCTTCTTCCTAATCCCCTTGCCATTCCAAGACCTCTACTCTCACCAGGCTGATCTTCTCCGTGAGCACACTTTATCTCACCCCTGCAAGGTTCCTTTCTCTGAGATGCTCTTCTGCATTTGTCCAAGGTCAACTTGCCGGCAGACCAGGGACCCAGGAGCCTCTGAGCTTGCCCATCCTCATTGAGTCCCCTTCGTCGGTCTTTACACGCTGATTCTGTATGCATTTGACATTTCATTGACTGTCCCTTGCGTCTGCTCTCCCCAAAGGACTATCGGCTTCCTAGGGGCACAGGTGCCAGTCTTAGAGGTGCCAGTAAATGCCACAGGACCAACAGAGTGGGCACCATAAGAAGTAATAGCCTCTTCAAATAGCAAGAATAAGCCTACAGTGGACTGGAGGGAGCAGAGGACATGCACCACCTCCCGCCAAAGATCTTTCATTCCTGAAGCCTGGGACAGGACTCATGATAAACTGCTGCCATGTTGCTGTCACTTCTGCCAATCACCCTGAAACCCAGAAGGTTAGTTTTTAAAACTTGAAGTGATTGGGGTTGGGGATTTAGCTCAGAGGCAGAGCACTTGCCTAGCAAGTTCGGTCCTCAGCCCTGAAAGCAAAAGAAAAAAAAAAAAACTTGAAGTGGTTAACTTTTAGCATCTCGTCATTGCCGTGATCTTTTCTGTGACACTTCATTCACTCAGCAGAGTCGAGTGGCACAGTGCACGCCAGACCCTGGGGATTTGGCAGTGTGTGGGCCAGGCATGGTCCGCTTGCGGCTCTGAAGCGAAGGGTGAGTGCAGGTGCTCTTGGAGAGTCTAGTTAGACCTAACATGTGCTTCTCAAGGACACCGTTTTAGTTGGGGTGGGCGCTGTGCAGACTGCCCTGCAGCAGCGGGTGACGGGAACCTTGGCGCACCACTTAACGGGATGCTGAGCGCAGCGGGGCGGCTGGAAGGTGGTTAGTTCTCACTGCGGGTCGGAGGCAGACAGAGATTGTGCCTGAACTTGTTAGGAATGTGCAGAGGATCAGAGCAGGAAACCAGCTGGCCCTCGCACTGAGGCCACAGCCCCGGATGGTCCCACGTCCCTCCACTCTCTTGCCTTCTCGTGTTTCTCCTATTTTCAACAGGCTCCTTAAGCCCATGTGAGGAGTCCTTCCAGGACTGGCTAGCGTCACCCTTGTGGGACCAGTCACTCGCTCACTGGTTCTATTTCATTTCCTCTATTCTCTTCCTATGAAGCTAGTGAGCTGCCTTGGATCATGTACTTTATTACAATTGTTCATCTCTAGGGAATTCTAGGAGTAGAATTATGTCTAATTCTTTGAGCAGCAAGGATTCTAGTGAAAGCATAAACCAAGAAAACAACTCTTTGGCTTTAATGCCTCAATTTCCAAATCCAGTGGCCACAGCAGACATTAGTAATCGATCCTGGCACTCATTTCTCTTGTGCCTGGACATGGTGTTAAGGCACCTGCTCAGAATGCCCCTCCCTGGTTAGCCTCCGAAGGAGTCACCCTCTTCCACTTCTTAAGATTGATGCTCTTCAGTAATAATAAAAATAAGCTTAGTGACATGCACAAACATATCCCTAGACTAAACCAGAGGACTGAGTAGAGAAAGGACACCCAGAGAGGCAGCTTAGGAGGTGGGTATGGGCAGAGAATCTGGGACAGGGCTCCTCAGCTGAAGTCCTAACTCTGCACTCTACCAGTTCTTCCAGTTGAGTCAAGTTGCTTAATACCTCTACAATGGGATATCTTTATCTGTGAAATGAGAATAACTATGCCGACTGCCTTCCTGGCAATTTTGATAGCATTAAATAAAACAACAATCTTGAAGATGTAAAAAAAAAAAAAAAAGATTGATGCTCTTCTCTTCACACTCAGCAATTAATGTCTTTTAAGACTTATTTAAGGCCTGCTTTCCTAAGTAACCTGTAACCTCCTTGCAGGCAGACCACACCTGTTTCTGTCCTTGTCATGTAGAAGAGCTCAATAAATAGTTATAAGTTGACTGGGAGCTTGAGAAAATGAATGATTTAAAGAGAGAACCCAGGCTTCTTGTTAAAATTCTTGGCTTGATGCTGGCTCTGCAATTTCCGAACTGTCTGCGGGAAAGGCCTTCTCCTTCTCTGTGCCTCAGTTTCCCAATGAGTAAAATGAGGACACAGTCACTTCCTTTGCAGAGTCACAGTGGACGCTGGACTGTGGAAAGTGAGTGAGAACATTTTGCAAAACCAGATGCCAGTGATGGCTGCTCTGATTATTGGTGTGGTTTTTCTCTGCACCAGGGCTAGGAGCAGTCAGAGTGGAAGTTTCACTCTTCTTGAGGTTTCAGAAGATCTATGGCTGGAGCGGTGGCTCAGCGGTTACGGCGCTTGCCTTGCATGCGCCAGTACGCGGGTTCGAACCCCAGCACCATGTACACAATGAAGAGTCCGAGCAACAAAAATCTGTGAAAAACTAAATAAAATTGATCCTGTCTTTCTCTCTCTCTCACTGTCCCTCTCTCTTAAAAAAAAAAAAAAAAAGATCTGGACAAAGCCTGTCCCTCCTGAGTGTGACAGCCGTGGGAGAATTTTATTTTGGATATGAGGGTTTGGTTTGCTGTGGAGCCAGTGGGCTGGTGTTCAGCGTGAGCCCAGATGGGAGCCAGAGGCAGGCAGAGTTGCTCTCCTCCTCTCCTGCCTAGGTCCAGGGTGTCCTCTCAGCTCTTGGACCCTGTGGGGAGGGGGCCTCAGCTGCTGGGGCTGGACTCTGCAGGTGGGAGGTGTGGATGTGACTCTGACACTGGACCTGCTTAGCATGCAGCACAGCAGCATCTCTGCCTGCGTCACCCTCCTTCCCCTCCCCGCCTCTTCCTCTCCCTCCTTTCACCACAGGGAAGGGGGGAGAAGGTACTGTGTGCACCCTTTGTTGTTTCTACAGCTGGGGCTCTGCAGCCCCTCCTCTCTGAGACTCTAGCCCCCAGGGCCTGTTTCCCCGCATGCTGGCCCGCTCTGACCAGCGGAGCCTGCCTAATGCGTCCCGGGGGGTGGCTGCTGCCTCAGGCGAAGGAGCCTCAGCTGCCCCCGCTGGGGCTGAAGCGGGCTGCCCAGGCCTTTGGGATTACTCTGTGTAGCGCCAAGTGGGATGGTAGGCCTGACTGTCACCAGCCCTTGAAAGGGGTGCGGTATGGTAGGGCTGGCCAGGGCCCCGCAACTAAGTAGCACACAGAACCCTTGGCCTGCCCCTGGGGTGAACAACAGCACTCTGGACTTGTCCTCCTATGGGTTTGGTTAGCTAGGGCAAACGGGTGCTCCCAGCACAGAAACCAAACCAATTCTCCCCTGGTAGCCAGAGACCTTGAGTTTCAGGGACAGGAAGCGAAGAAGCACCTGGGGAGCTGCCCCCTTCCCAGGCAGGAAGGCTTGGGACACTTCAAAGACTTTCTCTGTCCAGCCCCATCAAACCACTCAGAAGAACCAAACTCCATTCCCTTCCCACTCCTGTCCGTCCTGTTGGCCCTTCATCCCATCTTCTCTTGGTTTGCAAAGTCCAACTCCAACGTCACCACCTCCGGGATGCCTCCTGTGGCTTCTCCTGATGAGGGTAGTTGCCGCCTCTTCTGGGTCCAACCCTCTCAGCTCTTCTTCCCATTACTGTGAGTGCTCTCAGCCGAGTAATTACTAATTAACTATGCATTCTTATCTTCTGCCTTCCTCTAGATTGTGAGCTCAAGGGCATCTTCACTATGCTGAACAGCTGTTATCTTCCTGCCTTACCTCCATATCCCCTTCTCCCTACGATGGCACCTAGAGTAAGTGGTCCCTTCGAGAGCTCCAAATGTGCCCTGGTCTGCAAACTTGGTTTTTTTCTTTTCTTTTCTTCTTGGGAGGGACAGAGTTGTGTGATCAATAGGACATTGCGGACATGGTGGAGAGTCACACTGAGGTGAGAGTGTCGAGAGCCCTCAAGGTTCTGCTTTGCTCCTTTCTGGACCGCTTGATCTGAAGCCAGCCGCCATGTTGTCAGGGTGCTCAAGCAACCTTGTGGAGGGGCCCAGGTGGGGAGGCACCAACAGTGGGCATCAACTGGCCATCTTTAAGATGGAGCCAGCTTAGAAGTGGATCGTCCAGCCCTGCTAGGACTTCAGATGGCTGAAGCTCTGGACAACAGCTGAACTGTATACAGAAGCTCCCAGTTCTGCTACCCCCGAGGTCCTGACCCACAGAAGCTCTGTGAGATGGTGTTTCTTACTGTGTGGAGAAAAATCACTACTTAAAAATAGGTAATTAATAAATATCTCAGTGCTTCCTGGGGAACGGTCCTTCCTATGTGTGGCCTCAGTGGAATTGTCACTCAACATGCTCAACCTGAGCCCCAGTAGATAGAGGCCCTGACCCTAGACAGGTCAATCAGACCCTCCCCCTGGAATTTGTACCTTTAGCAGAGATACTAGACCAGATTCTGGACATCACACACACTCTCTCTCTCTCTCTCTAAGTTAGGTACAGCCACTACCACTGCTATCATCTTCATATCACCATCAACAATCCCACCACTCATCAAAGGCCCTCTGTGTGCCCCAAACACATAACACACAGCACCCAGTAAGCACCCGGCCATTTTATGGTGGAGGAATGTGCATGATATCAGGCCTATTTATTGTGATTTTAGTTCGTTCTGTCTGCACCGTTGGAGAAGAAGAATTTAACAGGCTGTGAATCCAGGAAGCTTTGTCCTCTGAATCTTTCCCTGTCATCCACCTAAGAGAAAACACAGCTCTGTGCTTGCTCACCTGCCACAGGAAGTTCCTGTCCCAGGCCAGAAGTAAGTGTCTGCAGAAGCCTGCCTTGGTCTGGAAGCCACACTCTTTGAGGTACATGCTGGGGTGAGAGGAAGGCACAAGTCACAGGAGAGTGATCTGCCGCAGGCCGGGTGAAGAGGCAGTCTTTGCTGTAGGCAGTGCCCTGGAGGTGACGTGCCCCATCCTGGCGGAGATGGCTGTGTGGCTGTTAACGGGAGGCAACCTCACAGATGTGGACTCCCAGTAGAAATCCCTGAGGCAGCTCAGAGAGGACCCCATAGAGCTGCTCATCTTCAGGGGACACTTTGGGCTCCTGAGGGCTGTGACCTGCAGAATTTAGCAGTGGCCGGAGTAGACAGCCCCCAGATGTTGGGAACACCACGGACCCACATGTATTGCTCTGTGTGATGTCCTGGGACCTTGGGGAGGTGGTAGAAAAACATCACTGAGGACAGAAATTAAATTTACAGGGCACAAAGTCACATCCATGTGCCATTTCTATGATACCAGAGTGTGTGGAATAAGGCTCACGTGTGAGCTCCATGTGGCAGGAACTTTTTTGGGGGGGTCTGTTGTGGTCATCATTGTGTTACAGAGCCTTGCATATTTCCTGGCACACAGTAGGCACACAATAAATATTAGTGCCTAAAGGCTCAGAAGAAAGTAACACTTTACTGGGTGCTCCCGGCAGTCCTGCAGGAGTTTCCCTTGGATTCCTCTTTCCACAGCAGCCCTTGAAACCTGGATCTCTCTTCCAGTGTGGCTCTCCCCTCCCTCGCCCTTTCCTTCCTCTCTTCTCCGTGACACCACCCTGGCTGTCCTAATACATTTGCCAGGTGGTGAGCAGCGTGCTGCTGTGTGTGTGCACGGATGGTTCGCATGAAGGTGAACACGTCCCTTCCCACCCTGCCTCTCATCTCTGTTACCCACTGCATGTTGCCAGACATTGGTTGGCTCCCGGACCTGGCTGTTGGGGTGAGCATCCTCTCGGTGAGGGACCCATGATCGCTGGTCACTGCAATGTGTAGACCTTAGCCAAGAATGATTTCCTACCAGCAGTGCACGGGACTTCCTTCATGTCCGTTATCTGTGCGGATATTTGCATTCTCCAGCTTTCTCATAGCTTAGTCGACAGATTTCTTATTGTTTTCAATTGCATTTCTTAACCCTATTCTGGAGGGAAGAATTGAAGCCTTCGAGAAGTGACACGCCCAGGGGTTCTCAGCCACTGCGGACTCAGGCTGGATGGTCCAGCTGCCCCTTGGATGGGCTGGGGGTCTGCCAGCAGCGTTGGGCTCCAGTGGGCACTGCTAGGAGACCCGTCTTCTGCTGTGATTGAGCCCCACCTGGTGGCTCTGAGAGGGAACTACCGCTTGGGGAAAGGAAAATTAAAAGAAGGAAAGAGAGACCTTACCCAGCTCAAACAGGACCCACCAAACACAAGGCCGTGTCCCACTGCAGACTCCATACACCTGGAGGGCACAGGCCAGGGCCTTAGGGACTTATATTTAGTAGCTGTTTCTTGGAAGTGGATGGACCTTGAATATCTTCATTTTTGAAGCTTCTGAAACTAGAACTTTCTTACCAAAACATTCAGTATACTTCTTTTTTAAATGTACTTTTAACTAAAGTACAACATATCTTACCCAAAAGGCATCCATCTCAGGCTCAATGGATTTTCATAAGCAAGCGTTTCTCCAGCCACCTCCCCCTCCAAACGTAGCCTCTGCTCTGACTTCTAATGATGCAAATTAGCTTGGCCTGGGTTGAAGTCTGTATAAATGGCACTGTAGAGGTGTCCTTTATATTTTGGTGCAGTGTGAGACAAGGCAGAAATGTCCAGAGGCGAAGTGATTGGATCCTGAGAGCTGTCAGCTCTCTCTGGATTCACCCACCAGATTATTAATCTGATGGATTCCTGGGTGGTAACTGCAGGCAGGTGAGGTGTGGCTGGAGGAAGCCGGTCACTGGGGGTGTCCCCTTGGGGATTATGCACCTCATTCCTGGTGAGGGCACAGGCTCTGTCTCTCTCTGCTTCCTGGCTGCAGAGCGCTTTCCTCCACCAGGCCCTTGTGCCACGATGTTCTTTCTCAACTTGGATCCAGAGCAATGCAGTCAGCCACCACAAGCTTAGAACTCTGAAGCCACAACCCCAAAATAAACCTTTGTCCTCTAAGTTGTTCTTGTCAGGTATTCTGGCCGCAGCAACAGGAAGCTAACGCACGACTTCGTCACAACGTCGTGCATGCCATTCTTCCTTACCATCTGTTCTTTCTTATTTTTACGTCACAGTCTGAGTTATCCTTTCTCCTGCTGATGGATAGTTGGGCATTCCAGCCTTTGGCTCTGTTGAATCAAGGTGCTGTGAATGGCTTGCACACATCTGTCCAGTGGTGCACACGTGCACACAATTCTGTGCGCATGCCAATGTGCACCTGCAGGAAATCCTGGGCCACGGGCTAGGTGCAGATTCCACGTTAGTAGATGCTCCCCGCTTCCCGGAGCAGCTGGCCAACTTAGCAGTCCCGATGGCAGTGGAGAGTTCTGGTTGCTCCACATGCTCACCATTGTCACCAGCGATTGCCATTGTCACCCTGGTAGCCACCCTGGTAGATGAGCAGTGTGGGAGTGTGGGTTGTGTTTGCTAATTTGCACATTCTAATGACTAATGGAATTTCTTGCATTTCCTGGTCACGTCTCTTTTGTTAAGTCCCTGTGCAACCTACAAGACTTTTGACCCTTTTTCTTTTGAGTGACTGTTTTCTTATTTAGAAGAGTTGAAAACAGATCATCTGGACAGGAGTTGTCAGATCCATCACTTGGTTTTCAACAGAATTCATCCATCTACTCTTTTTAAAGAATCAATTTTATTTATATTTTCATCTGGTTTTTTTGTTTTGCCAACACTTAGTTGTGCATATGGTGCTGGGGTTTGAACCTGGATCCTCACACATGCCAGGCAAGTGCTCTACCACTGAGCCACCGCTCTAGCCCTCAACTATTCATCTTAATAGAACACTTTAAAAATATTATTTTGGGAACTTTTTGTGTTCTTTGTTTGTTTGTTTGTTTCCTAACCCAAGGTCATGGAGATCCTCCTGCACATTTCTTCTAGAAGCTTCCACAATCGGCACCATCTGGAGTGGAGTTTTGCATATGGTGGGAGCCGGAGGGTCAGTATATTCTTCCACGTGGATATTTAATCAACCGGCTTTTCCTTACCGCACGGTGGTGACGCCTTTCTCGTGAGCACATGTGCCTGCTTCTGGTGTGTGGGACTGTCTGTTTCCGTATCTGAAGAGAAGGAACCTGTAGGAAATGCAGTGTAACTGCAAGGCACAAGGTAATTGCTAGGTTTGTAAATTCCTTGCAGAGTTTGCGGTGCACTGCGGGTGGCGCTGTCTGCCGGCAGACCCTGGCTTGGGGTTGGCTGGGGAACACTCCATTCTTAACGCTGGCTGAATCTTGACGTTCACTGTGGGCTCATTTGACTGGAATGCCAGGAAGTTGAGGGGTTGCTGCATAAAACCCCTGTGGACCCCCAGAGGGAGCCCATGGAGCCCCAACAGTTGCAAATGGAACAAGGTCTCTTTTCCAATTTCCAGTCCACGCTGCACCCCAGGGAAGCCTGCAGCCAGGCTGCATGGGAGCATCTGGGGCCCAAGAGGTGGCCTTCACGCAGCAGTTCCCTCACTGAGGTCTGGAGGACCCACAGAGTCCCCTGAGGATGTGGCACTCAGCCCAGCGGGGGGGCTGGAACTGGACTTCCTACTAAACTAACCTTGGAAAAAAGTTTGCAAGTTGATGAGCAAGTCCAGGAACAGGGCCTTGGCGGTTCAAGGGAGAATCCTCTAGTGACCCTGGCTCTGAATGTCCCATTGGGGTGGGCAGCACTATGGCACCTTCAATGGGCAGAGACGGGCAGTAGGGGCAGCAGGGCGTGGCTGGGAGGGCCCGGTCAGGATGGTGGCAGGCACGCCAGTTCCTGTGCCCTCTCTGTCATGAACTCAGGAGCATCTGGGGGGACTTGCTGCCCCTCTCTAGGTCCCTGACTTCTCACCTTTGATGTCCCTGTGTTATGGGTTGGATTGTGTCTCCTGAGAAGTGTCGGAATCCTAGTTCCCCGTGCTTGGGAATGAGACTTTATTTGCAACCAGGATCTTCACAAGAGAAAATGAGGTCAGGATGCCTTCAGTGACCAGTGTTCTCATAAGGAGACAGGGCTGGGGAGGTGTCTCAGTGGTAGAGCACCTGCCTAGCATGCCAAGGTCCTGGGTTTGATCCAAACATTGTAAAAGAAAAAAAAGGAGGAGTCGAGAAAGAGGGAGAAGACGGAGGAGGAGGAAAGACACAGAAACACATGGGGAAGTAAAGACACAGCTCGCCTTGTGTTGCCACGACAGGGCGCCCACGGGGCACAAGAAGCTGGAAGAAACAACAATCTTCCCTAGAGGTTTTGGAGCAGCAGAGCCCTGCCCACACCTTGATTTCAGACTTCCAGGCTCCAGACTGTGAGACATGAAGTGTGCTCTTTCTAGCTGCTCATTTTTCCTCTTTTCTTTTGGTACTAGGAATTGAACCCAGGGGCGCTAAACCTTTGAGCCACATCCCCAGCCCTTTTTATTTTTACTTTGAGATAGGGTCTTGGCTAAAATGCTTAGGGCTTTGATAAGTTGCTGAGGCTGGCCTTGAACTTTTGATCCTCCTGCCTCAGCCTCCAGAGCTGCTGGGATGACAGGCACGCACCACTACACCCAGCTTAGTCACTCATTTTGTGGTACTTTGTCCCAGCAGCCCTAGAAAATGAATACTCCCTGTCTCTGGATTTGCTCCTCCAATCTGTCCTTCGCCATCCAGCTTCATGCCTGTCCCTGGTTCCTGGCTGACCACTGGAGCAGCATTGTGGGTGCTGAAGGCATCTCCCATCCCACCAGCTCCAGCCTCCCTTCTCTTTTGCTCCCCCCACCTCCTTTTACTGTGCACCCATCAGTCACTCAGAGCTTGGAGGACTCAAGGGTCTTCCCGGAGTCCTCTCTCTCATGCCCACATCCGAGTCGGTGGCCAATTCTTTCAGCTCTGTATTCTTGCTGCCAATGCAAATACAATATTTTAAGCTGACTTCTCTTTCACTTGTTAATTGCAAAAGTGGCCACTGTCCTTTATTCCTCCTGCCTTCAGGTCCTTTGCAGCTCCTTTCTTTCACAGGTGGAATCTATTTCTCCACCCTTGAATCTGAACTGACCTTGGGACTTGCTTTGGTCACTAGTTGAGAATAGGTGAGTGTGGCTGTGTGCAAGTTCTGAGCCTGGGTTTCAACCCAGCTTTTCATGCTTCCTGGAATACTGCCACACCCTGAGCACAAGCCCGGGCTTGCCCACTAGAAGACGATGTGCCAGAAGCAGAGACCACCCGTCCCAGCAAGGTGGTCCTAGGCCAGCCAGCTCTCAGCAATCCACTTGCTGACCGCAGACACAGGTGTCCAACCTAGGTCCAGCAAGCCTGGCCAAAATTGGCAGAAATGTTCCGTTGACCTGTGGATGCCTGGGAAATTGTGTTCACGGTTTAAACTTATGTTTGGTGCCATTTGTTACACAGCTATAGCTAACTGACATAACTTCGTAACTCATCTCTAGATTTTCCCTTCCCCTCTCCTAATCTCTCCTCTGAGAAGCTAGAGGGGTCTTTTCTCTATTTACTATTCCCCCGAAGTGTTTTCCTGTTAGGAGTAGAATGAAACACAAACTCTAGCTGCGAGACCTGGGTATGTCTTCGGGTCTCCCTTTCTCGCTGCTTCTGCAAAGTGCCATCGGTGGAATTTCTCGTAAGTGCTCATCGTTTTCTGTTCCTTTCTTTACATCCCTTCGGCAATCATCTGCCTTCTCCGTTTTGCCAGCTCTTTGTCTTTGCTTCTCCTTTGCTGGAGTGGCTCCCCTGATCTGCACCTCGAGGCTGCCTTCTCCTCACCCTTCAGGCATTAACTTGAACATTTCCCCAGAGTCCCACCCTAACGCCACCCTCCCCTCCCTTCTGCCCAGTCATTTCCTGTCATTACACTTTGTTTTTATTTTTCATTTCTTGTTGAAATTTTTTGTTGAGGTGCACATGGGCTCCAAACCAGAATGTTCCCCACCACCCCACTGGCTCAATTCCTAAGATGATCCCTCCGGAATTAAAGCAAGAATGTGACCGTTCTGATTCACTGCTGTGCTCACTGATTATTTGGGGGATGAATGAGTGACATCTCCAAAGGGTGGAACCCCGCCTCTGCAGTGCAGCTTACAGGGCCTCTGTGCACAACATCTCCGGCCACTGCTGTCCCTTTGTCCCTTCCATCCACCGTGAGCGAATGCAGGTTCCGCAACATGCCGCGCGGTCCCTGGCCTCTGAGCTTTTGCGTACTCTGTTCCCTCTGTCTTCCCTCACTCCCTCCTTGTAACCCTTGTGTATCCATAAAAGTTTTAACTTGGCGTCTCTGTCTCCTGCCCTTCCCCTTCTCCCGGCCATGGTAAGCGTCCGCCACCACCTGCTCTCCCACGGCTCCTGACGTCCTTCACTGTGACGTCACACTGTGCTTTGATTAACTGGCTGGCCCTCTGGCTTTGGGACTATAACCCCTGTGTGGGCGGGATAACGGAGTATTGGTATCCCAAGCATCCTCCTGCTGTCCATCACCCTGAACACTCCACTAAGTGGGGAGAAGTAGGGATGGGATGCTGGGCCCTGGATCCTTTGTGTCCTCAGAGGGGCTGAGCTTGTTGCTTCCTCGGGCATCATTGAAGAATGGAACTAGTGTAAAACCCCAGCTCTACAGGAAAGGACCCAGGGGTCTTAGTGGACCACAAGGGGAATATAGAATACAATTGGTGGAGGGCAAGAAAGGGAATGAATAAATAAAATCTATGTTACCCTGAAGTCAGCCCTTACCACTAGAAAATAATTCAGTCACTGACTTCATGCCTTGTTAAAGGGCTGGGCTGAGACCATTCTTGGTCTCTCACTTTAGAGAGGGATTTGGTAATGATCCTAGAAAGATAAACAGAATTGTACAGCAGAAAATTGTGTGTGGGGGAATCAAGTCTGAAGATGAAAAAGCTAAATGGTCACTGTCATCTGACATCGCTATGGTTAATATATCTGACATTTAACTTTTCAGGGCCATCTAATCTGTTACTTAATTTGTTCCTCATCACTTGTCCTTCCTGAACATAAATATCTACTAGTCAATGAAAACTGACTTCTCTCCTTCCACAGTGGTGTGAGTGAGAGAAAATAGATTCCAATTGCAGCAAGAGAGAGGCAGGTTGGACAGACTGAAGGACTTCCAGAGATGAGACCATTCAACATGCAGGCTAGCGGTTGGCAGAACCCCATCCTGACTGCTGAGCCCGCTGCATTGCGGGGGACGGCTTTGAAGACGATTTTGGGTTTTGCTTTTGGCTGAGGTGATGTTGAAAAAGTGCCTGACACCTGGTATTTCTCTGGTTTGGATATGATTTGAGTGTGTCCCCAAGGGTTCCTGTGCTAGAAGCCTGATCCCCAGTGTGGCCATGTGAGAGGTGATGGGACCTTTTAAGAGGCAGAGCCCAGTGGAGGTCACCAGGGACTCTTCTCTGTGAAGGAATTAACAGTTCCTGTGGGCCCCTGGTTAGGTCTCCTGAGAAGGCTGTCGTGAAAGGCTGGGCCCTCCCCACTCTGACCTCCCGTATTGCCATGTGACTGCTGCCTCTTGTGTGTGCTCCTGCCATGAGGCCATCTGCCATGATGTGATACAGTCAATGGGGTCCACGCAAGAGCCCCTGCCGTGCTGTTTGGACCTTTAGCCTCCAAAGCCATGAACTAAATGGACCTCTTTTCCTTCTAAGTTATCCAGCCTCAGGTATTTTGTTATAGCAATTGAAAATGGACTAATATAGCAATTTTCAGAAAATACCTTTCCTTCTCCTCCTTTGAACTGCTGGTTCTCCTGAAGGAACAGATGTTTCCTGGAGAGGAGTGTCACTTAATCACACGCACTTGGTTTCTTCAGATTCTAGTGTGGGTTTTGCCCACTGTGCTCCGGTTCTGGTTCACCTTTCTGTGTCCTCCCAGCTCCTCTACGGGGCCCCGCCCCTCAGTTGTGACTGTCCTGCTGTGGGGTCTGGTGGCCTCAGGGCCTCTCTCTGATCCCCCAGGGCAATGACTGTGAGGGGTCACTTCAGAACCTGGGGTGGGGCATGGAAATTTCAAAGGCACATGGACAGGAACTCCCTGCCTCTTTACTCTCTGGCTCCCTGGAACACGGTTGCACAATGGTGTTTAATGAGTCTTGCTCCCCAGGGCTGTGTCCTAGCCCCCAGTGACCCAAGGGCCATAGACTTTGAGGTTTACCGTGGGAGGACACAGGGCTGACTCAACATGCACTGGCCTGATTTGGAGGATCATTTCTAGGAATGCAGCCACTGGGAAGTCAGTTCCTCACCCAACCCAGGGGACGTGGGAACTGCTCGTAGGTGTCCATGATGGTGCTTCCTGCTTCACCTTCAAGCTCTCCTTAAGTCTCCCCAGCATCCCTGCTCAGCTGCTACCATCATTAGTACCATTTTGCAGATGCATAAATGAAGGTACAGAGAGGTAAAGTGGCTTGCTTAAAGTCACACAGCTAAAAGTGAGGCAGTTGGGATTCAAACTTACTTAATATGCCTATGGGAACTAGAAGGGAGGACTGTGGCCTCCATGGGCAGAAGTTTTGGGATGGGAAGACTATATCTCTGAACAGTCCTGCAGGATTTTCCAGAGATCTCGGCTGTGCAAGAAGGCGGAGCAGGAGGCTGAGCCAGGACACTGGTTCATTCCAGTCCCGCCGTTTCTCAGCTGTGGAACTCTGGCCAAGCTCCGCACCCTCACTGGCCTTTTACTTCAAGGAAATGGTGAGGTCCTGGACTTAAGAACATCAAGGTCCCTACCAGCTCCCTGGTGGAGGTCAGTGGGTGTGAGTCCCCAAGAGTCCCCTTTCTTGCTTCTGAATGAGGTTGTCCCTCATTCACTCCCTGGTGAACCCTCTGTCCTACACCAAGAGGGCCAGCACCCCACAAAGACAAGTCCCCGACCAGCCCTTTAACCTTTGCTCTTCCTGCAGTCCCTCGGGGACTCTGAGCCCCTGTTTTCTCACTAAGACCTTCTTCTTAAAAGGCCCTTTCCAAGGAGTCTTCTTTTGGTAAGAGGAAAAAACGCCGTTGCTTTTATGTCCGTTTGGCCTTGGATTGTCGGGCACGCTCGTGAGTGCGGTCTCGGCTTGTTTTCTGGGTGTCACTGTTGAGAAAGGACACACTATGACTGAAGGGCTAGTTGTAGTCACCAGAGGATGGCGGGTAGCAGGCGGCCCAGGGCCCGGTGGCAGAAAGGCCCGCGGGCAGCAGAGGTGAGAGCTGCTTAGGGGGCTGCATTGGAGACTTGGGCGAACACTTTCTTAGAGTCTATCTCTGCCTCCACCATGTGGGGATGGATGTCCACGTTCAGGCCTGCGTCTTTGCACAGCTTCAGCAGGGTGCGGATGTTGTTCTTGGACAATCTCAGGTATCTACCAAGAGAAGGCCCCGGAGGCTGTCAGTATTGATAAGAGCTTAACTTTAAGCAGCACTCAGTGTGGCACCGCTACAGGGGACTGGCTTTGCAGACACCTGGGGAGCTGACAGACACATTCTAAGGCACAGGGACACCGGGCAGAAGTGGTGGATCTGCCTTGGTGGAACTCCTAGGTACATCAGCGTGCCAAGCACCGCTGGCCCCGTCCAAAGACAAAAGGTTGATTATCTTTGAGAGCTAATCAGTTCCACTCAGGGTTCTCAGCTAATCTCAAGTAAGGAAGTCAGTGGAAAGAAAGTCACACGATAAACTGTGTTCGTGTGGGGTTTATCGAGAACAGGAATATGAGGAGTTCCATTCACAGGAGCTGAGCTCAGCCAGGGACGGATGGCCCATTTTGCGGCTCTTAATGAAAATGGCATTAGGAACAACAAACTGTTACGTGGCTGTCACCTGAAGCCAAGTGGACAGAACTAGGATGCATTTCCTCACCCTCTTAGGCTCATGCTTTGAGAGAAGCCAAGGATG
>PVKS010007891.1:0-70847 GCA_004027875.1 Aplodontia rufa | reverse complement strand
TAATATAAAATGTGTATAGTTTCTGGATACTAGATTTACCCCCCAGGAGTGTCCCCCCATTTACCCACCCGTATCCCTCTCTTCCCTTACCCACAATATCTCTAAAAAAGTATTAGGCTGTATAACATTACACCTTATCTGGATTTAACACATGATAGTGGACCACTTTTCTGAATGGCCAGGGTCTAGTTCCAACCTCCATAGATAAGTGGAGACATTCGACCCTTGGTTCTCTGGGTTAAGCCGACTTTACTCAACATAATTTCTTCCATAGCCATCCATTTACCTTCAAAGGCTGCAATATCATTGTTTCTAATTGCTGTGTAAAATTCCATGGTATATATGTACCACAGTTTTTGGATCCATTCATCCAGTGAGGGACATCTAGGTTGTTTCCATAGTCTAGCAATAGTAAATTCAGCTGCTATGAACATAGATATTGCTATGTCACTATAATATGCTGATTATAAATCCCCTGGAAAGATTCCCAGGAGTGGAATAGCAGGGTCGTATGGTGGAGTCATCCCTAATTTTTTAAGGATTCTCCATACTGTTTTCCAGAGGGGCTGTACCAGTCTGCAGCTCCACCAACAGTGTGCTAGTGTCCCTATCTCTCCACAGCCCCTCCAGCATCTATTATTGTTTATTTTCTTCATTTTTGCCATTCTGACTGGCGTAAGGTGATGTCTTAATGTGATTTTCATTTGCATTTCTCTGATTATTAGTGATTTAGAGCACTTTCTCATGTATTCATTGACTTGATCAATGTCTTCTGTTGAGAAGTTTCTATTTAGCTCTTTGGCCCATTTATTAATTGGGCTGTTAGTGTTTTTGTAGTTGAGATTTTTGAGGATTTTGTAGATTCTGGATATACGACCCCTGTCAGAGGAATCATAGCTCATGATTCTCTCCATTTCCGCAGGAAACCTCTTGACTCTTTTGATTGTTTCCTTGCCTGCTTGACTTTTGCCTCCATCTCTTACTCTGCTCCAGCCCCCGTCCTCCATCCTCTCTGGCCCCAGTGCCTCATGAGCACACTCAACTCTTGCTGCCCCAGGGCTTTTGCACAGGCTTCCTTTGGTCTGGAGTCCTCCTGGCTTTACTGAAGCTGCAGCTCAAATGGCACCTATTCACAAAGGCTTTCAATCCAGCAGTCACTCATTCTTTCTACCCCTTCTGCATGGCTCTGTTTCGATTTTTGATATCGATCCTGGCCTGATAAAATTATCTATTTACCCCCCTTCTTCTCAAGTTGGCTATAGACTTTCCTATGAACCACTGCCTCCTCGGTGCCTAGGACCATGTCCAGCACCTAGTACATGCTCATCCAGTCCACGAAGGAAGCCGGGAAGGCAATGAGTAAGGTGTTCTCAGACAAATAGACATCAGGGCATAACTCCCATTGGGGAGTATGAGAAGGTTTTGGTTTTTCTCTTGTTGTTGGTTGTTGTTTTTGTTTTTTGGAGACTGAAAGAAATTAAGCTGGGAATGACTAGATAGTGAAGAGTTAGGTACTTGATACTTAAGGGAAGGGATGCATTTCACTTAGATGGAACCTCAGCAGTGGAGGGTTAAGGAAGTCAAGAACCATGCACATTGCAATTTGGATAAATGCATGGTTACTCAATAGATCCCTTTATAATGATCAAATTATTTGCTACCTAATTTACAAATATATCATGATAAAGAAATGCTGGCTTCTATGAAATAGAATAGCAACTGCTGAGAATATAATTTTAATTTCTTTATTATATCTAATGACACTAAAAATGCTGTGGGATTCAGCATCCCCACGGGAGCTCAGTGAAGATCTCTCCCCACAAATGATTTCAGCTAAAATTCAGCCAGATACCATTAAGATGTAGAAACCTATAGCTTCTGGAAGTTTAATTTGTGACGTATGGAACTAGAAAGAGAGAAAATGGAAAACAATAATATAGCCCCACCCACCCAGCTTTGACTGATGGCACAGAAGTTTGGTTGGCTTCCATGGGACCCCACGATGCACGTCACCCACACACACGGACACCAATGTTGAACGCTGGCAATACATATTGGCTCTGGAGACGTCAGTTAAAGTAAGAGTAAAAGCATAAGACTACAATTGTGGCCAAATCACTAGACTCTGTCTGAACTGAAATTTAACCAGGGAGACAGAAAAAGAATGTGGCAAATGAGAAGACAGTTCCAGAAGATTGCATGTCTGAGATGACATTGTAAATCATAAGACCTGATGATTTCTGCTGCAATAACTGTGTCAAATATCTATGTCAAATAAAGTAGATTTTCTCCTCTTTAATCCACCCAAACCTTTTTTTCTTGCTGTCAAAACCTCTCTGATCCTTGGGAAGTTCTTTCTTCCAATTTAAAAATAACTCATGGCATAGAAACTACTCACCTACCTGTTGGTGAGAATAATTAATTTATGAATATATATGCATGTATTTAAATGCATATGCACACTGAAGTATCTGTGTGTATATATATAAAGATATACATATATAATCAGCATAGACATATACAGGTAGAACATCCTTAATCCAAATTTTCAAATTCCAAATGTTCCAAAAGCCAAAACTTCCAAAGTGTTGACCTGATACCACACGTGGAAAATTCCCGACCTGAACTCATGAGACAGGCTGCAGTGAAATGGAGTCACACAAATACGTGGTATGAAATGACCTTCAAACTGTGTTTAAAGTGAACACAAAACAAATGAATTTCATGTTTAGATTTGGGTCCCTTCCCAAGGTTTCTTGTTCTGCAAATGAAAATATTCCAAAATCCATAAAATTCTGAAATATATAGAACACTTTTCATCCCAAGTATGTGTAAGAAAGATACTCAATTTGTATGTACACACACACACACACATTTATTATACATCCCAGCTCTGTGCTAGATGACAAACATTAAAAAAAAAAAGCCAGTCACTTTTTCCTTAATCTTATAATTTAGTGAAAATAACTGGTAACACTGTCTGCATGGTAGATACCTGCGTCAGCCAAGAATATTTCATAACTAAATAGAATAGCTGTTCACTTATTCTTATGTAAATATACAAACAGCATTACAATTAATGTACCTACTTCTAATTTCCATGCTGAGTAAATGACAGTTCTGTAGCAGAAAAAATAAAAATCCCTTATCTAACATTTATTCACTCAACAAACATCTCTTGCAAACCACATATTCAGATGTAAAATTATTAGTGATTGCTCCACATGTGACACACAGCTTAAACGAAATGCTAATGCCTCCAGACTACAGAAATAAAACATGCCTGATCTTTATGCTGCCTCTCACTCCAGTGTGCATTTGCTCATTTTATTTCTGCTCTTGGCAAGATTTAAATAAAGGCTTTTCTTCCTTTGCTCCACAAATGTTTGCAGCAGCTATATTACACTGACTTAACACAGCATTAACTACAGTACAAATATACACTCCCCAGATTGCTTTTTGAAAAAGGAAAATGTTTATGATGTCTATCACAGAAACAGTGAATTCATCAGTTGAAAATTTATTTAAAATGTCAGATGAGCTGGATAAAAATCTATATCTGGAATTCACTTCTGAACAGTGTAGGGTTATTATTCTGATTTAAAAACAAAATAATGTAACCCCCCCAAAAATGTTCTGCTCTCTCAGAATATAAAGTTCAAGTTAAGCCATGTATGGCTACCGTGAGGTTACACCGTGCTGTATGCTAACAAAAGCATTTCTGGTTTAGTTGCCTTTCTTGGAGTAAAATTTTTTGTTCCAAATGTGCAATAAAGTAGAATATCAAGTGAACAGCCTGTGCTGAAAGAAACGTAATCTTATGATGGTTTGCTTTATGACACAGGCACTTAAACTGAGGCAGGACTTAGAAGAAACATCTTAAGACAGAGACAGCATGATAACCAAGAGATGCGATTCAATGCTGGAAAAACCAAACTGTTGAACTATTTTAAATCCAAAGAATTTGACAGATTCAACAGGTTTTTATTTTCCCAATCACCAAATAAATGAAATCAATTAATAGAATCATGAGTTCACTGCTTACAATACAAATGCTTTATTTGCCTTAGACAAGTCAAAGGATGTGCCATTGGGTTGGGACATTTTCTCCCTCTGTCCTGGAGACTCAAAGACTTGCCATCATGAGTGTTGAATTGGGACAGATTCTATCACTTCTTACAAATGAGAAATTTGTGGTTTGGAGAAACAAATCAAGTTCCCTATAAATACCAAGTTAGAAACAGAACGAAAATGTAGGTTTTCTGGCTCACACCTATTGTCTCTGTCACTAAGGGATGGAAAGGGACTGAAATACTTAGAATCTGCAGAACTGTATTCTACTTGTGACATGCTCCTCGTCATCTAATGATACAGACTAGATGGGACCATGGATTTTACTTGCAGAGTAGTCACGTTTCATTAATGATGGGACATGTTCCGAGAAATGCATTGGCGGTCAATATCATCACAGCATGGACTTACACAAACTAAGAAGGCCATGATGTCACAGGTGGTAGAATCTATGGGACCATCACATACACAGTCTGGTCCTTTCTTGACCGGAATGTCATCAAGCTGTGTATGAGTGTACTTTAACGTTCTATAGCTAAATAGAAAGTTGTGGCAACTAGAAACCTCAAGAATAAGAAGAATAAGATTTCTAAGGCTGGAGCAGTGGCTCAGCGGTTTCAGCGCTTGCCTGGCAAGCACGAGGACCCGGGTTCAAACCCCAGCACCACGTACACAGCTAAGTGTTGGAGCAACTAAATAAAGTTGTTTCTCTCTTTCTCTCACTGTCCTTCTCTCTTAAAAAAAAAAAAGAATAAGATTTCTACATTGTAAAATCTAGTCATTCCAATGGAGTTCAAAATATTTGGGGGAGCATAGATCCCCAGTCTAAAGCATAATGTTTCTGAGGCTAGTTCTGGAGTAGGCCACCATGAGATGGTATCCACGTTTAACAGGTGGTCCACAGCCACGGTGGTCTCTGTGCAAAGGAACACACTGACAGGAAACTGAGAAGGCTACGTCCCCATCTGCTAATGGGGCAGGGGGTGAACTAGAGCTATTCAACGAACCTGTGCCATCTTAACACCATAAATTAAGAAGAGTAATTAAGTGCTCTGAACATGTCATGTGGTGATTGCGGCGATCAACAGAAACGGGGTGTAAAAGTGATGTGGAGCTAGGGAGAGCTATTATTAAGTGTGTGTCTTTTCCTCTTATTTGGAAGATGGCACAGAAGCTGTGGAACAGTATTTCCCAAAGCATGGTACTTGCACCTGCCTTGGAATCTCTAAGCTCGTGCATTCAAAATGCAACTTCCTGGATTTGACTCCAAACTTACTGAACCAGTGTCTGGGGCATGGCCCATGTACAAGCTTCCCATTGGTGTGCATGTCCCGGAAAGGGCTGTGGGCGGATGAGTGAAAGCTGGAATAGGCTGGAAACTAGGGCAGCTGCATTCTAGGTATGCCCCTGGGGGACATTTGGCAATCTGGGCACATTTCCCACAGAAACAATGTTAAATATACTGACTGGAATTTTCAAACTACCCATAGAAGCCCTATGTAACCATGATCTGAGAACTTCTAAAACCTCTGCCCAAACCAGCCTCTCCCTGCAGCCCTTAAACACTGACGCCATGCAAACACACATCTATATGCTTTTGCTAGGGCTACCTGCTTACGCGACCTTCTCTGACCTTCCCTGGTCCTTTCCTTTAGTTTCATAGCACTTCACACTTAACTATTCCTCCCTGGGCAAAACCTTCAAATGATTAGTGGTTGGCACATTTCACTTTCAAAGTCTGCTATATAAAAAATAAATGAATGAAAAAATGAATGTAGTATTAATTGTACTTGCAAAAATCTTGCCATAGCATTTAACATAATTCTCTTTGCAAAATAGATTCAAATTTCAGGGCTGGGGCTATAGTTCAATGGAGAGCACTTTCATAACATATGCAAGGGCTTGGGTCCAGTCTCCAACACGATGATAAATAAACAAAATGAAAACAACTGTATTCTGATTTCCACTGGATACAGCAAAAGATAATAAGCTTGTGAGTTCTATACACTTGGACTTAAATACAGTCCCAATATAGATTTTAGTTCTGTGTTTTCATTCATTAGGTATCTCAACATGGGTAAGTTATTAAACCACAGATCAGTTTCTTCTACTGCAAGACTAAGGTAATATCACACAGCTTATCCTGTTTTTAAGAGGATTTTAATTGGACTCTACACAAAAAGCAGTTAATGTATTGCCAGGCACTGATGCTCAAAGAATGTTCATTCTCTTCTCCTTTTCCCAGTCTCCGATGGGTTCTCTAATGGCCTACAAAAGCCACAGCTTGTAACAAATCTTCCAAGAGGAACTTCTATATTAAAGCGGTTTCTACTCTGCAGCACGCTGAGAAATGTTTTACAACTGCCTCTCAGGGAAGGAGAGTGGGGAAAGAGGCGCAATCGTCAGCATTTGCTCTTTCTGTACAAATATTTCCACCATAACCAGCTTCCAAATACCAATGTGATGTCACTGAGCAGCCGGGGACGAGATGTGCAGAAGTTCATGGATGTGATAGTAGACACAGACATTAAGTGCAGTAACCTCAGCGGCACAATAACAGTGAAGTGAAATAAAATCACTAGCCAGTGATGAGTGTCGAGCATTTACGACCTTTGTTTTTAATTCTAATAAATGGCTCTGAACGTTCCTGAAAAACTACAAGTCGACTTCAGCCTACCAGTTTCTTACCCCATTGAGAAACCTCATAAGAAAATGAAATTCAGGCACTTCAGCCAGTTTTATTTATGTAGGACCCTTAAAACATGCAAAAGCACTTGCTCCGTTTCTAAGGTATGAATTGTGGGCTCCAAACAGCATGTCTGTATAGTACTGACAGATGTACTTGCATATAAGTCCTTTGTTAGGCTAAAAGCTCATCTATAAAGAAAGCTGTACAGGGCTTAAAAAGGGTGATCACCATGTACCTCACCTCTCCATCACCTCCTCATTACATTCATTGATGTATTTGACTCACTTTTCACTGTAGGTCCAACCTAGTTGGAGAACTCTACGCCATCATCCATGTCAGACATCCAACACACTCCCTTTAGACATGAAGAAAATGAGGTACAGAGAGGACAACAAACTGTGCACAAATAGATGTGGGGCTGGAACCCAGCTCTTGTATTTTTATGAAAAAGCTCTGTTCTCCAAAGCCTGTAAGACAGTATGTTTTATTTGCTTATTCAATTGTTCAGACACTGACTCATTTCAAAAGAGATAATAAAATATATTTGTGATTTATAAAATGTTTTTTTTTTTGCAGCCTGTTCAATTCTCGAAGTGACATTTAATGACTCTGGCTTGCATTTGCATTAGGCTGCTTTTTACGACAATAGAACTGTTATGTTTGAAGATTTGCTTAGCAGTAGAATTGATAGGAACTAATTTTTATTAAAGGTTTCCTGTGTACCAAGGATGGAATTACACAGGTGATATAACCTTGCCTGCATTTAAACAGAAGAATGGTCTGAAAATTAGGTATTATTAATGCCTCAAATTTTCAATGAGGGTACAAGGCTCTTTTGAGGCTAAATATACATTAGAGGTCACTGGGGCCTGAGTCCTACACATGTGACCTTAGCAGTCACCTACGATTCCACATTCAGAAGGGTGTCACACAGCTTAATGTATGACTGTTACTGCCTTAAAGTTCTCCATAATGTTGTTTTCGACTTTTGAGTTTTCAAGGGAAGCTGGATGGGCGAGAATGGAGCAAGCACGCATGCGCATGCTTGGGGCAGGTATATGCACACAGCACGCATGCCCACTGCGCCTTGCTGACCTAACAGCCTTCGTGATTCCCCCAGCGCACCAGAAGGTCCATCCACAATGCATGCAGCTCTCTGCAAGACTGAAAGCAAGTAGAAGGCAGTCAGTCGTGTTGCCTCTATGACAAGTGAGGATCCCACCACACTGAGAGGCTATGCTTTCTGTTAAAAAACAGATAAGAAAGAAAGTGCTCCAAGAAAATTGAGAGAAGGCTCATCAACCATATTCTTTATTATTTCCCTATTTTAAAGCCAACTACTCACACTGGAAAGGATAAGACAGAGAAGCCTTCCTGACTCATTGTAAACTGTGGAAGAGTATGCATGGATCAAAAAAATGTAATTAAAAAAAAGAACCGCTTTGGTTTGCAGCAGTGTCTCCACCGTTCTGTTAAGAATGAAATACACATGTGCTAGCTATGAGATAAGAACGGTGCAATTTCAGCGATGCTGAAAACTAGTTAAACGCTCTTTTACTTCCACTTAAAACTGGCATTGCACAAGATAGAAATGAACAGAAAAATTCATGACAATTAAATTTTTACTTTTTCTTGACTTAGTATATTAAGAACACCATAACAAGGTGAGGGAAAGAAGGAAAGAAGGGAAAGGAGGGGCAACATCTTGATTTACTACCTTTCGTGGCACATTTTTCCTGCTTTTTGAAGAAGATGACCACAATTTTAATTTTGAACAGCATCCCACAGTCAGCTCTGGATGTCACAAAATTTCTAAACAGCAGCATCAGTGTCTGGAACTGTCTGGACCCAGGTTGACTCCAAAACCCTTTGGCTCTAATACCTGTCTATTCAGCCTCCCATTGAAAGCAATGAGGCTCTTTCAGTGTGAAGACTTTGGTCATTATTCCCCTGTCAACAGGGAATCTGATTAGTAACTGTTTATCCCTTTGCCTTTTCATTCTCTTCTTTTCTGAGTCATTTCAGCTGCATTTTCTCCATTCATTGGACACATATTCACTCTGTGCCAGGGACCTCTAGCTCCATTACCTGATGGCACATCTGTAAAGCCTACAATTTTAGATACGAAGATGGCAAAGTAATTGCTACGAGTCTAACAACAACAAAAAGATGTCAAGTTTTATGTAACTTCAAAGTCTTTCTGTCCCTCCTCCCTTCCCATTATTTAGTTACCTCTCTAACTTTATGGAAGGTCTAATCTTTTAGGAGGACTGGGCTGGATCGGAAGGAGGGACCTGGAAAGAGCTAAGCAGGAATCCAGTTTCAAGCAGGGCTTGCTTCTGTGAGCACCACATGTATACTACAAGCAAGAGACTCAAATTCTGTGTGCTCGAATCTCAGGAAGCGTCTAGTCAGGGAATTCTCATCCCTAAAGCTTTTCCCTTCTCTTCTTTCTTCCTCAAGGTCCTCAAAACCACCACCTGGTCTGGTTTGTAATCTAGACCAACTGTACTTCACAGACACTGTATATTATTTTTTGTAATGAAAGAGTAAATCAAACACAACTGATTTGGCTCCTCCTAAGGTGGCTTAAGGAAGAGTCAATTGTTTTAAAATTTTTATTTATTTATTCATTTATTTTTGCTACACATGCAGCCAATTCTATCTTCTTTAACTGTTCTATTGTGTTCTAATTAGAATAGCAACAAGTGCTACCTTTGAGTCCTGTCCAGGTGTTCTGGTTGGCACTTAAAAACTACTGTTTGTCACCAGGCACAGTGATAACCCCAGAAATTTGTGAGGCTGAGGCAGGAGAATCCCAAGTTTGAGAAAACCAACTGGGCAACTAGCCACATCCTCAAAAATTAAAAAAAAAAAAGTTTTTTAAGGGCTGAAGGTGCAGGTCAGTGGTAGGATGCTTTCCTAACATATATGAATTCCCGGGTTCCATCCCCAGTACAGGGGGGAAAAAATAAAAAACAAAATCATTCACTTTCATTTTACAGAGAAGAATCTGAAGTCCAGAATACGGTTACATTTTTCATTTAATTAAAACATAAATGGAATAAAGTGAGTAAAACTCACACAAATCTCCCCAACATGGAAGCCCTGGATTTTAAGTCCAAGTTTATAGACTCCAAAACCCCCATCTCTCTACAAGGCTGCCCTCTACAGCTTACAAAGTGCCTTCATAGACTACACAGTTCAGTGACATGGATTTCAGATTAAATGACCAATTCTGACCTCGATTTCACTGAAAATAAACTTTTCATAGGTCATAAATTTTTAGAACTGGCTATAATAAACTACTTATCTGTGTACAAGTCCCAAAGCAAAGATAGCTGCCCTGAATGCCCGAAAGCATTTGTGTAGGGATTGCCGTTAGCACCGAAGTCCTGATGTGCTCAGACAAAGGGGTGAGAGATGAACAAGAAAAGGGACTGGAGATCAGAAATTGAAGAAACCAGAGGAAAGAATCCAGTATTAGACAACAAAAAACAGCACGCTTGCACACACACACACACACACACACACACACACACACACCTTATCAACCTAGTGTCCTGTAGTTTGGGGGCTTAACAGTTACAATAAGCCAACTTGTTTCTGTTCTTAGGAAGGAAATTTCTAACCTCAGAATGTGCCTTTTTTCTATAAATTTCTGCTTCCACATGTGCTAACTGTGGCTGGAGGGCATGAATCTGGGAACACAATAAAAAAAAAAACACTTATTAAAAACATTACTCAGTGAAGGAATGCCATTACATTCTGCATTATGTTAGTAGTAAGATAAGGTGCAAGCCTGTACTCCCAGCTATTGGGGAGGCTGAGGCAGGAGGACAGCAACTTCAAGGCAAGCCTCAGCAATTTAGTAAGATCCTGTCTCTAAATTTAAAAAAAAAAAAAAAGTATGTGGGAGGGAAGCTGTTATGTTTTAGATATTTAGTGTCTGCCCATAGCTCATGTGTGAGACAATGCAAGAAAGTTTAGAGGTGAAAAGATTGAGGGTCATGACAGTCTTAACCTAATCAGTGCATGGATCCACTGATAGGGATTATCTGGGTAGTAATTTTAGGCAGGTAGGGTGTGGCTGGAGGAGGTGGGTCCCTGGGGTCATATCTTTGGGATTTATAATTTGTCTAAGATGAGTGAAGCTCTATATCTTTCCTTCCTAACTGTCCTGTCCTGAGCTACTGTTGTCTGCACACCCATCTGCCCTGATTTTTGCTTTACTTTGGGCCTAAAGCAATAGAGAGGGCCATCTATGGGGTAGGACCTCTGAAACCGTGAACACCAAATAAATTTTTCCTCCTCTAAAATTGTTCTTGTCAGGTCTTTTGGTGGCAGGGTGAAAAGGCTGACTAAACCAGGAGCCACGGCTGTAACAATTGAACATCTACTATCTATAGGAGAAGAAGTTTCTTTTATTCAACAAGTATCCGTGGAAAGAATTTGCTAGCCATTGAGAATACAAAGGTAAGTTGGATAAACTCCCATATCTTGATAACTTTGAAAGGGAAGGAGCTTGGAATTTGGGGCTGGTGACCAGAATGTTCACAGGTACAATACAGGGAGAGATAAGGAACCCAGGAAGGCTGGGAAGCACTGCAGAATCCTCTGTCTGTAGGGGAAGAGCACCTTCTGAATAGGTTCAACTAACCAGGACATGGCGGGAGGGGGTCTGGGCTTCTGGGAGCTTCTATGTGCAGAGCCTGGCTCTTCTATTCAGATCTTCAGAGTTAAACCAACCCCATGCTACTAGCTAATTTCCTGCTGCAAACAGGAAACATATCTTGTCTCATCCTTTTATCTTTTTTTCCCCAGGACCTCCAAATCAAATGCCCTTTGAAGTCAAGGACAACTGCTGCTGTCCCAGGAAGGCAGGAGACCTTCCAGAGACCTTCCCCACCCCCACCCTGTTTTTCCTGTCATTTTCAGGTCAGGGAAGGAAAGGCCCAGAGAACAATTTAAAAAGTGTTGATGTTCCCTCTTACTGCTTAGCTTTCTGGGCAGAAAGGGGGCCTTCATTCTCAAGCAGAACCTTCCAGACAATAAAAGAATCCTGGGAGAGAAGAAAGAGCTTGTTTGCTTTTAAGCCTTTCTCATTAACTTGACTGATAGTGCAACCCCACCCCTGGGATGCACGGTCCAAGGCTGAGGTTTAGCTAGGCAGCTCCCAGGGATCCTGTGAGTCCTCCCTCACACTTATGCAGGTGGCAGCCCTGCTGGGCTGTTCTCTCCAGCCTCCCCCTTCCAGAAAGGAAGAGGTTCTTAGCCTTTGAGCGCAAAAGAAGTAATCTTTTATTTATTTGTGAAGACTGTAATGAGGCCACCCTCTGTGCGGAGCCCCTTCCCACTTGCCTGGTGGGTCTAGACTTTAAACTTCACAGGACCTCCTGGGGTTCCTGTACTGGGCCACTGCTCCAGGAACTCCCCTGCCCACACAGAGTGAGATGTCTCCACCTTTGATTTGGTAAAGTGAGAGGCAAGATGCATATTGGTGGCCCAGTAAGATGTTTATCTTCCACAGAGAAGGACTTTCTTCCTCCAAAGCTGCCAAAGGACCATTGTGATGTGTAAACTAAATGGTTAATAGTAGTAATTCACTAAGAGAATCCAAAACGTTGAAATTTCCAATTACCTCAGATATTCATGAAATGTAAACAAGCAAACCCAGGACTTCTTGTTAGATCGTATTATTTATTACCAGTTCTCTAGCAAGCACAAAATTGTGTTTACTTTCACTGCCTGTGAATAAACCTTTCCAAGGAATCAAAAGCAGTTGGGAAAAGAAAAAAAAAAAAAGTCCAACAAATAAACTACCAAAATAACAACCCACTACTGATGATGTGTCCAGGCCAAGTTCAGCCCCTCTCCCCAAAGCTTGGGATTCTTTTGAAACCACTTCTAATATCCCGTGATTATGGGTCTTCTGTAGAATACAATGTTCTTCCGTTTGATGGGTTGACTTTAGAGCCGGGTGAGGCCTTCCTGGCTGGAATCAATGTTCTGCAACGTAGTCATAAGAAAGACTTTTCTAACCACATCCCGTTATCACAAACATTTTTAAGGACAACAGCACAATTAAAAGTGCACAGAAACCAAATGGCAGCGTAAACCCTATTAAACTGGCATAGTATGACTCATCGGGAAAATGAAAAGCGTTGCGGGTGTGCAGAAATCAAAGGTGATTTAGAAACATGAAATAATTTTCATGTTTTTATATGCATTACTCTAAATAACAGCAACACCCAATGCTCTGGGAACCCAACCAGGCTCTTTCTTACAGAGCGTCCTTTGGGGATCAGGCATAGCTGGGGTGGTGGCAGGGGCACCAAACCACAGAGCTATCACACTGTGACAGTCTGCATGACCACTGCTTAGCCAACACACATTAAGTCATTAAAATCCACTTAGCATGATTATGAATACGATTCAAAATTATTTCCATGGGCAGAGAAGTCCACTTTGTTCTTCTTCCTTCACTCCCAGGCAGTCCCTAGTCTCCAATGTATATGTAAATGGAGCAGTGAAACAGTTTATTCAAATGCTTTAGTATTTTTTTGTTTTAAAATCCACTTCAATGTTTTCATTAAATTCCTGCCATGTGTCACTGACCCCTGACAATCAATCAATGTCTCTAACTTTAACCAGTAGAGAGGTAGATATTGCAACCCTAGTACGGATTCAGAGCGAGGAAACAAGTCCCTTTAATTAACTGACATGTTCCAGGCATGCCCCTACTATTAACTTGACCTTTGGAGTAACTGCAAACTTTCAAACAACAATACCAAACAGATCCTGGGGAATGCACTGCACAGCACTAAGAATGCAAGAGGATGTGAGGAGTCCAGGAGGATCCTCTGAAAACATACAGTGTTCCATGTTAACTCTAAGGGCCCTTATCTCTACTCTCACAAGGTGTCACCCAGCTCTGCAGCTGCCTCCTGCAGGGAGTATTGGCAGAATAAGGCCATGTCCTCGCATCTGACACACAGGCAGAGGACAGCATAGCACTTGCTCAAACTTTAGACTAAAAATGTCAGTCTCCCCACCTGCAGTGGGGCTGAACTGAACGGTAGTCAAGGTCCTGCATCTGTAATTCTTCATGGATGGCTGATATTGTATGCCCTGGTCTAAAAGTACCTTTCCCAAAGTCTAATATAATAGCTATTCTTAGATGATTCTTGGCTAGTAGGAGGGGGAAAAAAACAGCCCAATAACAAAACACTGCTGAGCCCATTCTGTCTGAAGCTGCCTCATTATCTCACCAGGTGCTGATGCCATACGTAGTTATAATTGGTAGGATTTGATACCACATTTGTGAATCTGAAACAATGTGCTTTTATAAATTCTCCACAGACAGAGCCTACCCAATCTATATACTGATTATTTACCAGCTGCACATGTCCCTTAGTTCTGAAGGCTTTGATGAAGGAGCAAAGAGGCTCAACCCTATTTGTAATAATTATAAAAAGAAATGTGAATTTCAGGTTTTCTCTGTGAGATTCACGTGTGTCACAAAAATTCTAAGGTTGAATGGCTTAATGCTGATTTCCTGACATTGCTAGTAAGTGTGCTTCTCAGAAGTGATTTAACTGCAATGTTTAAGCATTGAATAATGTACAGAACAGGCCGCTGGGGTAGTGCACCTTGTCCTTAGGACATTCTATTTGTGGATGGCCAGAATTTGGGGCTCTATACTTATGGGAATTCAACCTGAGAAAAGAGGGGAAAACATCATGCCCATTCTCCTTTATGTTTAGAAATCACAATTAGAGAGTGGATGGCTGTCATTTTAGCTAATAGAGCTCTTAGCTCCATTTATTCAACAAACAGTTATGAAGCATCTATTGAATTCAGCACTTGGCTATGGGCTAAGTAGCTGGGCACATTGTCCCAGGGGCTGCCTGCAGGGAACACAGTTAAGCAGGAGTGAAAGGGGTGTGAAGTCCATTATAAGAGTAGGAGGCCCAACACAGAGGGATGATGCTATAGAGAAAAAGGGGACCATTGAATCACTGAATAGAAGTGTGTAGAAGAGAAGGCTTGCTGGAAAAACTAATAAGGCATTGATGGGGGTTGGGGAAAGGGACCAGGAAATAGTCAGGCTCTTAACAATATGGTCAGAGGAGAGCATCTAAAAGTGGATGTGGCTTAAAGGGCAGCAGGAAAGTAGAGACCATGAGCTGAAGCCTAAACTAGAAGCGGCCGAAGTTCTAAGTTTTAGACTGTTTGTTTTTAATTGTAATGCTGGGGATCAAATCCAGGGCTTTCAACATGCTAGGCAAATGCTCCACCATTGAGCAACATCTCCAGCCCTGGAAAGATTTTTGCCAAAATAGGCAACAATGGGTATGCTAATGGATATTAAAAAAGAAGGGCAAGAGTTCCTAATGATCACTAGAGGAACAGGATAGGGGAGGGAAGAAGGGAAGAAAAGTGAAAACAGGGGAATGATATTCGCTAAATTATATTGTTACATTGTGTGTATGAATGAATATGTAATGATGAATTCTACCATTATGTACAACTATAATGCACCAAAGAAAAAATGGGAATAAGATAAAATAAATAAACGCTTAAGAAAAAACACAATACATGTTTAAGAAGATGGAAATGCTAATTACTCTGGTTTGATCATGACACTGTATTCATGTATCAGATTATCACACTGCATCTTACAAATATGTATAGTTAAAAACATAACGGTTTTTTAAAGGGCTGTGCAGAGACAAGTGTAAAATTAATTCCTAATATAAAATGCTCCCTTTGTGATGTACACTGTCTCTAGACAGTGTAAATGTCACTGCCTCCATAAGGAGAGAGACTCTGGACAGGCACCTGCATCATAATCACATACTTCCATGCCACTTAAATAGCCTCCCCCCAAGGGCACACTGTGGAAAAGCTGGCATTGGCGGCAGCAGGTCGCAGACACAGCTTCCTCTTTGGAGGACAGAAACAGAAACACAGAACTTCAATGCATGGAAGTTTTGGCTGCCAACACACGCTGCTCCGCACCAAATGGTATCATTTGCATCTGGCTTTCCATGTAAGTCAACTTCTTTGGCTTCAGGAAAAATCCTGAATTTATACAACTGAATCTGAGTACAGCCGTTCTTTGTTGAGCAGTTTGCCTTTTATCCCTTTTACTTCTTAAATTACATTTGTTTCTTCCCACTAAATTTTAAGATAGTCTACTGAGATTTTCTAATTTAAGAATTTCTACTTTTTCTTCATATTCCTTGGAACTCTACTTCTCAGTAGAGTGGAAACATCTCTCAAAGTTGGTTGACATGTAAGTACAAGCCAGGTAACTGGTGGGGAATGAGAAAGGCCTGAACTAGGTTTCTAGATTTTCATTTATTATTTCCACATTGTAATGCAGATTTTCTCTATGAGGACAGAAATGCCAAGGACTCATATTTTATATCATATATATATCTGTATATACACACACATACATATATATATGATTTAAATCTTCTGTGTCAGGCTGAATTTTTCTATGATCTAGTTCCTGAGAAATATTATTATATTAAATAACTACTAGAGCTAGCATCTATTAGTGTCTACTTGCAATATTCAGTCATTCCAAATTCACAGTTCAGAGGCTACAAGTTGCCAAATGAAATTAATTCAGTTAGTAAAGCAAATTTCATCTTTACAATGTCTTTTTTTTTCCATTTTGGTTGAGTACATCTTCAAGATTTAGAGTATACAATCTACTAGCTTTTAGAACATTTTAAAATTTACTTTTGATCCTGCGGTTATAGTCCTTAGAAAATGCCTACAGTATTCAGTAAATGACAGTAACTAAGCTTTTGTGTTGTGAACAAGTCTAGAGTTGTTGAGACATAGCATGCAAGTTTCAATGATGAATACTGAACTTTTGGACTTTAAAAATACAACCAAACCTTCTTTGTTAACATTGTCTTAATTCTAGAAAAATGTGCTAAATTGTTAAAGGTATTTTGTTTAAACTTTAATTGAAATCTGTTCTATCAGAATGAAGATTATGGTTACCTGTGGGGGACAGTGACCAGGAAAATATATAAGATGGCTTAAAGATGCTGGTGACGTTTCTTGGTGTGGTTACACAGGTATAACTGGATTATGAAAGTTCATCAAACTATGCTATTATGATCTGAGTCAAGTTGGCTTTGGCAAAGGGCTTAACTAACGGTTCTTAACAATCTTCTGGTTTAGGTACAGAGATGATGTCATCTCTCTGTGTCCCTGGTTCCACACTGACAGGTTCAGCTAACCACACATCAAAAAAGCCCATTCCCAAAATCATGTGTATACTGAATATAAATAGTCTGTTTTCTTGGGATCATTCCCTGAACAGTACAAAAAGAATTTGCACAACATTTACATTTTACTAGGTATAAGTAATTTGAGATTATTTAAATTATGCAGAGGGATGTGTGCAGGTTCTATGAAAACACTGTCCTTTTTTCTGTAAAGGGTTTGAGCACTGAAGGATTCTGGTACCAACAGAGGTCCTAGAACCTGTCCTGTGGATGCAGGGGGATGACTGCAATTGCCTCAAACCAGAGTAAACCTGAGCCTTGATAGGAGTAGGTGCCCTGGCTTCCTCCCTACTCATGTGGGTACGTACTCACAGGTCACTGATACAGATATGCTGAGAGAAAACGAGGAGAAAGAGTTTAAGAGTCCAAATGGCCTCTTTGGAAAAAGAGAGAAAAAAAAGAGTGCTAAGTGGGAAGGGGGTGAGGTGAGGATGATTTGTTTCTATGTCTCCTTTACTCTTTCTAAATTCCATTTGACATCATCCATTCTGGTTTGAGGATCTCCAGGGAACAGTATTACATGGGCCAGTTTTTTTTCTAACTGGTATACCATCTGAGGGTTTAGGAAATCTTCTCATGGCCTATTTGATTTGCAAGCTGGGGGAATGACTAAGTTTGTTTCTTCATATTCCTTGTGAGAGGAATTGTTCCACCTCAACATTTTTTACCTAGGGTTGATGAAATCTTATAGGTGAGCATACATGGAACTGACAAGAATGTTGCGTGAAAGTAAATGTGAATACACACACACACACACACACACACACACACACTTTATACACAGTTAAACCTCAGCATCTGCACATTCTACATCTACAGAGTCAACCAAGCAACAGATGGAAAATATTTGAAAAACAAAAAAAAAATTTATCTGTACTGAATATGTAATGACATTTTTCTTGTCTTTATTCCCTAAATAACACAGGATAAGACTTAAGCATGTACGTTATATTAGGAATTCTAAGTCATCTAAAGATGACTTAAAATACATAGGAGGATGTGCATAGATTAAATGAAAATACTATGCCATTTTACATAAAGGACTCAAGTACCTACATATTCTGCTAACAGTGGAGTAGGGTGGATATCCTGAAACCAGTCCCCTTCACCCCCATACTGAAAGTATGATGGCCTGTGAGCTCCAGACCTCTCTTGTTCAATGACAAGCTGTTTACCTACATGTTCAACAAGTACTTGTACCTGTGATCTTTTATAGGTAAACTTGGACAGCTATCTCCCAATCTTCCAGCACAGACAATGGCACCTTTGACTTAATCACTGATTTCCCCTTGCTAGAGCCTATCAGTAAAAAAGAAAAAAATTTTATTTTGAAGTACCCAGCTGAACATGCCAGGAGGGTTAACCTCATCTCTGAAAAAAAGTTTGTATACTGATCTCAAAGTATAAACAAAAAGAGTGTTCAAATACCTTACTTCAATTGTCAATCCTTATTTTCTATTTGATAATAAATTTTTAAAGCATTCTTTTTTCCTTTTCCATCCATTTTACCTGCAAAAGCCATTGTATCATTCTTTCTATGGCTGAGAAGAACACACACACACACACACACACACACACACATACATACACACACACACACACACACACACACAAATGTTTTCTGATCCATTCATCCAGTGAGGGGCATCTGGGTTGATTCCATAACTTAGTTATTATAAACTGAGCTGCTATAAACATTGATGTAGCTGTCTTTGTAATAAGGAGATGAATAAAATCATGCTGATCGAAATAAGCTAAACCCAGAGACTTAATGTTTTCTTTCACATGTGGAAGCTAGAGTAAAACCAAGGATAGGGTGAAAGTTAGTCCAGTTTATTTACTAGATACAAATTCAAAGAAACACATAATCTGAGGGAACTATAGCTATGGGGAGGGAGGACAGGGAGAGGAGAGAGAATGGGTGGAGAGGGAGGAAAAAGCAGGGGGTTATCAATTCTGTATGGTACATCTGACTCCCTTAAGAAGCCAAATAATACTCATGAGGGGACTTAAAACTTGAAAATTCAAAAATTAATATACATGTATATAGACATTTATATATATAATGGGGAGAATTACAGTGGAGACAAGAGAGCAGGGAATAGGCAAAGTGGGAGTGGAGGGAGATCCTGTCAAGTTACATTGTCATTACTTATGCATATATGAATGTGTAGCAACAAATCCCTTCAATATGGAGAAATATGTTGAACTAATAAAAAAATTAAAGTAAGCAAAACCACATGACTTTTTTTTTTTAAAGAGAGAGAGAGAAACAATTTTTATTTCATTTTTCATGTGGCTTTCGAGACTTCATTGTGTACGTGGTGCTGGGGTTTGAACTCATGTACTCGTGCATGCCAGGCAAGTGCCCTAACCACTGGGCCACTGCTCCAGCCCCCCATGACTTTTTTTGCTGACATACTATTCTATACCTACCTCTTATCCTATACACAATTCAAATTGCAACTCGGGAGAAAATAATACACAGATTCATCAGAAATACATACCCTGGGTAGCAAATTAATCAGTGTAGGTATATCTTCCAATTCAGGAAGGAATGAAATTACAAAAGGCCAAGATCAAGTTCTTTCTGTCTAGACTGATCAGACACCTGGAGGGCAGCACCTGGCACCTGCCCGCATGTTATACTATCACGTTGAACATTCAGGGGATGCTGCCAAGTACCAACCACATGGACACAGTAATTCTCAGACCAAAAATGTAAGCCATTCTCAGGTTCAGTTTAGGTGCTTCAACATTATAAACTCACCTGTCATTGACCACACCTGCCTTGCTAAGTACAAAATAGATCCAATTTGAACAACTGAGAGACGGACTCACATGGTGATTTGGGGGAGCATGAGTTAGTTTGATTTTGACAGTAAACATGCACACCATGCATTTGATTAAACTCATGGGGTTCCACAGGAAAATTCGGTTATATATCCTACCTAGAAACAATGAAGATTCCTTGATGCAGGATTCTTTCAACTGCTTCTAAAGAGGCATATTACATAATGCCGTCTAAAGCTTTTCTTGTATACACTTCTGGTTTTCTACCTAAAACTGTGCTTAACAATCATGGGATATTATTGGGGAAAAATGCAAACCAGAAAAAACGAATTTGAGTTTTCTGTGTATGCATCCAACAGTGATACATGGGATATTACTAGGATATGATTAGAATACAGTATGGTGTGTTTCATTTCTATGATACAAAGAATATAATGAAAAAAATATAACAATGTTTGGGTTCAACTTAGGGAAGCAGTCACATTATTTTAAAGCACACCTCACATACATTTTTCTATACAGTCAGTCAATTTTTGAAACTTTCTCACCTTAAATGATTAATGAAGTAGTAGTCAGTCTTTTCAATGGCACCCTTACTCCCAAATGCTGTTATAATATATTGAGTATTGTCCTTGCTTGTTCTCCACACGGGAGTGACTCCAGGAACCCCATGGATACCCAAATTCTTGGTTGCTGGAGTCCCTCATGTAAAATGGCATAGTATTTACATAGCAATTTTTTATGTAAAAAGCTGTTACACTTCATTGTTTAGGGAATGATCATGAGAAAACAAAGAGTCTGTGAAGGATCTGTACAGATACGATTGTCTTCAAATATTTCCATTCCCCAGTCAACAGAACCTGTGGATGTAGAATTTGCAGATAGCAAATGCTCACTGTTAAATCAGGCAAATTATTTAATTAGTTCAACTCTTCCATCTATTAACTTTGAGTGTCGAGCAGAAGAATTTGGGTTTTTCTTTTTTTTTTTTTTTTTTTTAAGCTAAACCATGACTTAAGGTGGGGAAGGAGAATTGCTCTTTGAAAAACTGAATTACAGATCTGCATGCACATTATATACTACACACACACACACACACACACACACACATTAGCATGCTCGTGAAAGAAAACATGCTGTTCTTATCCAGTTGCCATTTACTCAAAAATTACTTTAGGAGTTACAGAGTTTAGTATTTTTAAAGAGTAAAATTCTTGGGCTGTTTGCCTCTCTTGGGAGTTGTCTCAGCCGTCAAAAACGTTCTGTATACCACCAAAGTTCCTTGAAGATACCATTTGTCATTAAGAACATTTACAAATACACAAGTTCACGCATATATGTTCACATAAATAAAAGCATGGTTTTCCATTTCTGTCTTATTTATAAGAAATTAGGAGTTAAGTTTAAATCCTAAACATTTTTATTAACTTCCCGCAAGCCACATAGAATTTGGAGCACACAATTTTTTCAAGAGACAAGTAATATAAACTGGGTGCCATGGCCCACAGTTGTAATTCCAGCTACTTGGGAGGCTAAGTCAGGAGTATCACTAGTCTGAGGCTAGCCTTTGTCACTTGTCTTAAAATAAGAAATAAAAAGGGTTGGGGATGTAGCTCAGCGGTAAAGCACCCTGGGTTCCATCCTCAGTACTGCAGAAGAAGAGGAAAAAAGAAGGAGGAGGAGGAGGAAGGGGTGGAAAAGAAGAAGGAGAAGGGAAGAGAAGAAAAAGAAGAAAGGAGAATGAGAAGGAGAAGAAAGAGGAGGAGGAGGAGAAGAAGAGGAGGAGGAGGAGGAAGAAAGGAGAGGAGGAAGAGGAGGAGGAAGAAAGGAGAGGAGAAGAGGAGGAGGAGGAGGAAGAAAGGAGAGGAGGAAGAGGAAGGAGAAGAGGTAATATAAGAAAAACAATGTTCTCTCAACAAGACGGGTTGGGTTCTTGTCCTGATTTTGTTACAACAGCTGTGAATCCCAACCATTCTGGCTCAAGTATCTTAATTTGCATTCTCACTCCTAATTGCTGATGCAAGAATACATTAATGGGCATTTTGCTCCTGTATTTGTATGTGTGAATGTCCACATCTTTCTCATATGGAGATTTTAAATGAGATATGCTTTTCCTAACTTGGAAATATAATATGCATAGCAAGATTCTTCTTCTAATGGTAAAAACGAATTCATTCATTTAATCATGCACTATAGTTCTATTTTGTAATTGGATTAACTGAATTTAACAAATCCTCTATTAACTGTACATTTTCTACCTATTTGTGGTCAGAGGCACAAATACAGGGTTTTTTTTAGCCAATAATGTTATTCTTACATTTCAGAAAAGTCACCACTGTGCTTTCAAGGAAGCTACTTTTCAAATTTATTTCTAAATAATGAAAGCGATTGAATTATCTAAGAGATTTACCCTTTCCCAAATTAAATTTAAAGCTAAGTCATTTTAGAAACCACAACAATTACCCACATGCAAGAACCTCTACTTGAAAAATCTGTATAATTCGAACACAGAAAACCAATTGTTTAAAATTTAATAAAGCATTTTCCTCTCAGGCTCGAATACTAGAAGCAGCACGGAATAGAACTTAATGTATGAATTATAAACTTCTGAAAACAGAGACCTATAATCAAGATTGCAGGATCTTTCTTTACAGTGTATTCTCTGATGCTTTCGCCAATATATTTCTAAATGTCCCAAGAGACTCCTTTCTGAGCCGCTTTCTTCACCAACCTATAACTCACAGCGGATGGATAATTTTTGCAAATCTTAGCTTAGATTTTTCCTTGCAAATTTCACCTGCTATGACATCTTTCCTATTAGTCAGAATTTCATTCCAATACTGAGTGCCTGATATTCCAAATTTCCTGGTCCTTTTTTTAAAGTTGCACTTTGAGCTACGTTCTGCTCCCAGATGAATATATGCTTCCTGTACACATAGGTTCCCCTGCCCTCACCTTCTTTTGGGCGCAATCTTCCCCACCCAGGAAGCTCAGCCATTGTTTAAAAACATAAAACAAAAGTTTTCAGTTATGATCAGTCTCTGGGTGTGACACTATGATGGAGGGGTCGTTCCTGTTCCTCTGTGGAGTGGATCTCATTTTAACAGCAAGGCTCTGGGCACCAGACCCAGGTCCAAATTCCTATTCTGCTGTGCACTTCACCTTGAGGCTCAGTCCCCTTGCCCGAGAAGTGGGAATAATAATACCTCCCCTGGTTGTAACTAGAGCATACTTTCATAGTCTATGCAAAGCAAATGGCGGGGTGTAGTACTTAAAATGTGCAAATCAATTGCTATTATTATTGTTTGATTGCTAATTAGCCTTTAAGTACACCAGAACGTACAATTACCAATCTTAAGGAATCTGAGCACCAGAAGTCACCTTGGAGATTTAACGTAGGCCTTCCTTTTAGAGCCCTGGAAAGTGAGCTCTGGTGAGGCCCAGACTTCCTCCAGGGCAGGTCACTGCAGGGGCAACAGCTTTCTCTGCCACTTTATTCTCTATTAAAATCCAGTGCAAAACTGAAAATCCAGCCCTTCTACCCTTCTAACTTTTTACAGGCAGGCGTGCCTTGAATTGAGAATTCTTTTCCTAAAGAGGACCCCAGAGGGCAGCAGAGGCCAGGAGGGGCACAGAAAAGCTATATGATGATGGAACTTCCCCAGATTGGGCAGCAGGGCACTGATGTCATTTCCAATCAAAAAGCGATTTCTCCCCCAAATCAGGAGGCATTCAGCACCCTGGGGCAGCACAGAACCTGCGGAACAACTGTTGGAGCCAGCATTTACCAAGTGACAGAGCTAGGACTGATAGCTGCTGCTGCTGGACCAGATCACCAGCTCCTGGAAAACCTTAGGAATACCCAGTTAGGAATGCCTCATGACCTTTAAGTGCATTTCACATCTGGACTGGGTAGATTCCAAGTCTGTAGTCTAAACTGCAATTGTTACCTATCAATTCAAGAGGTTGCTGGGAACTTCAGATTGGAATAAACTTCAGATTTGGTAAAAGACATAATAAATCCATTTCCCCCTAGTGCTTCTGTCTTTGCACAGCGTACTTAATAATGTTTACAAACAAATCTCTCAAAAATAGTAAGGAGGCCTTTCAGAAAAATGGCAGCTATATTCAATGGAAAGTGTGATACTCTAACAGCAGTTGGTCATCTGCCACAGCCCATTCAGTCGCTGGAATTGACATCAACAGTTGGTGTTAAGAATGTTGAAAATTTCTACATAAATGTGCACTTGCACTTGCCCGATCCCAAAATTAGTATCTGATTCAAAGTAATTATTTCCTTTATACACATTTGTGAATTTCATGCCATGGATCTCTATAAAAGGAAAGGTTTTCCGCTTTGGATGCTTATAAAATCAAAACTGGGGACTGGAGCAGTGGATGGGTGATTATGGTGCTTGCCTAGCATGCCTGAGTACACAGGTTCAAACCCCAGCACCATGTACACAACAAAGTTTCCCAGCAATGAAAGCAATGTGAAAACTAAATAAAATTGATTCTGTCCCTCGCTCTTTAAAAAAAAAATCAAAACTGAACATATACCTACTATGAGGGTACAAACTGTTTCCATTAGACATTTAAGCAAGTTGAATAAAATATTTAATTTAAGCAATTAAATTTTAAGACCATATTACAGAATATTCAGGAGGAGGAATAACACAATTGATCTGGAATAACACAATATGGTATACTTAAGGAGAAAATGCAGTTTCTAAACTACTGTTCCTATTATCATGCATAAGAAATTTTTATTCAGTGTATCATGAATGAGACAGCCAATTTGCAAATTAATTAAGTTTCCCAGAGGACAAACATCTCTAAGTTTTTCGAGATTTATTTACCTCAGCAGAAGCTGCAGAAACCTAGGAATGAGTTTGTCATTTTATAGAAGATTTACGCACTTGAGAAATGCTTGAATAAATTCTAGACGTAGAGGAGAAAATTTCAGTTAGTATGAGCAGTAGATCAGACACACACGTCAATCATCTCAGAAAGAGGACTCTCAGAAGTGCGGGAGGGAAGGTAACACTAGAAACAGTATGTTCAGGAAGTTCACAGCAGCCCCTTCACTACTTAACAATCTTGGACTGGTTGGACTGGCCAGAATTCAAACACTCAACTTTTGTCTTCACCCCACAGTGAACTCTTTCCCTCTTAATTATCCTCATCAGAAACTTAATATAAGTGATTGTCCTTTTCTGCATAATAAATCATCATACATTTTCAAATATCTTACATTTTCTAATCAACGTAGACTAAGTCCTCTTGTCTATCTTTACGTTTACTTCCTAAATTGGGTATTATCCCACAATAAACTCATCAAATTCTGGTCTTCCCTCAGAACGCTTATCAGTTTCCAAATGCACTCTTAAATATTGGAGATCTGAACTTCAATAAAAGGCAAAACTCACACTAAAATACCTACAAGAGATTTAGCTCAAAACTCCAGAAGCTTCAATTGCACCAAGCCAAAAGGTAAAATGCTACAATTTCTATCAATTGCAACGAAGAACTGAATCAAGAATTCTTGCATGAAGGAATGCCTTTTGTAAAAATGTTTTGTTGTGAAATTCAAGGCAATTCATCTATTGAAGTTTTTTTTTTTTCCATTTTGGTCACTGTATCCAATCGCTATTGCCAACAGCTTTTCTCGATTGTTAGCACTAAATGCATGTTTTCAAGTGCTGTAAAAAAAATTGGTTGTCAATTTTACAGAAAAATAATGGTGGAATGGGAGTGAGTTCAAGGGCACACATCATTTTTCCTTTGAAGTGTTAACCCTAAATTGGCAACTAGAGGATGATACGTAAGACTCGCCTTTATTTTAGTTCTTTAGACAAAAAATGTGTTTCAAGCCTTCCAAAGATTCCCTCACCTGGGAAGGTGGTTTGAGTGGAGAACCAGCATGCCCATTTTATCAGTTAAAAAGTCCAGTGATCCTGGAGACAATGATTTCGATCAAGCATGGTTTACTTCTCGCCAAATTTTCAGCATGACCAGTAAATGTAAGTTTACAAAAATATCAACTAAGCAACTCCCTCAGTCCCCCAAGTCACTCCCCAGATTATAAAACAGCTTTGGAAGTTCTGTCCCCCAAAACAAATATGGTACTAAGAAGAGAGACCTGGAAGGCAATCACAAAAAGTCTCATTTAAATTCCTGGAAAGCACCGCTTTTCCAAACACAGCTATTCAGTTCTCTTTGGAAGGCATCATTTGCTTCGAGCCACGAGTTTAACTTCACTCCGGCCTTGAGCACCGGCACCGTCAAATCCAAAGGAGATGGATGCCACATTCCGTCCTCTAAAGAATGCCGCAAATATCTACTCTGTACAATGAAAAGTAAAACAACCCCACAGCGGAGTTTTCCACTTGAAAACTGTATAATAGTTAAGACTCGGCTTTTTTGGATTCTCAAGATCCCTTCTACTCCTAAACACTGTAGTTACAGAGAACAACAAATCAACAGAACACACTTGAATCTTTACGAGTGCAATTTTGCATGGGGGTGGGCTGAAGAAAGACAATCAAAAGCTTCATTCCCTTCCAGAACCAAATAAAATAATGCCGTTACTGAGCCACAGAGGCAAACTCTTGTCTACACATCCCCCAAAACGCAAGTCCTCCACTTCACTCACCCGCTCCAGAATGTCCAGCTTCTCCCCAAACCACCCTCAACGTTGCGCACACACAGGTCTATCCGTCTTCTGGTCGCTGAAGTCTAACTCCGTGCTGACTAGCGCAGATTGCAGCCACGCCGGGAAAGACGTCGCTCAGTGCCGGATCCCCGCGCACTCGCTCACTAACCTTCCCACACCTCGCCTCCACACCTCGGCGCTCCGGGGGAAGCGCGGCGCTGGAGTCGGAGGCGTGCGCATTTTATTCCTTGGCCGCCCCTCGGGCGCGCGCGCCATGCGCTCCCACACTCACACGAACGCCCTTTGGAGCGCGGATCCGGGGCGGGGGCGCCAGACGCGCGCGGCGGAACTTGGAGGCTGCCCGCGACTCGCGCGCGGCAGGAATTCTCCTGCCTGCAGCTGCCCCCGCCACCTCCTCGTGCCACCCGGGGGCTCGCAGCGAACCTGCACTCGCGTCCGGGGCGGCCTGCGGGATCACCACCCCTGGCCAGCTTTGCTCCGCGTTGGCGGCAGCCTCGCAGTGGGGTGGGCGGCTCGGCCTCGTAGCCAGTGCGGGGCTGCGCTCAGCTCCGCGACGCGCGCTTCATTGTTCCGGGCAGCGCTGGAAGAACCGTGGTCCAGAGTCCCCGAACGAGGCGGCTTTTCCGGGCCGGGTCGCGGACGCTGTGCTGCGCCCCGCCCCGGAGCTTCACTGGCCCGCTCGTTCGGCCTCCCCTTCCTCCATTCCCCCTCCGCCTCCCTCGCGGCCTGGGCTCACCTAGCAAGCGGGCGCTGGGCACAGGGAAGTTACACTGCCTCCTCCTGGCGCCCCCGGCCCCGCAGCTCAGCCCGGCGGCGAGCCCAGGCGGGGCGCTCCGGGCTGCGCGCTGAGCCCTGCCTCTTGCAGAGAGTGATTGCAGACTTGGGCTGCGTGGGGCGGCGCGGTTGCCTAAAAAGGCATGTTTCTCCCCAGCCACCGCTTCCATCCAACCCTAGTTCCTCCGAGGGTTACCTGAACAGTCCCCGCCTGGCACCGCGCCTGGCACCTGGTGGAACACTGGAGTCCCGGTTGGCGGCAGGGGTGCAGGAATGCAAAAGGGTTGTGAATGGCAGGGAAGGAAGTCTGGGAGCAGGGCCCCGCGGAAATGAGTCTTTGTGTACCCTGTTCAAACGCACCCTTATGTTTGCAGAGCTGAAGGCCAGGCTACCTGCACGCCAGGCAGCGCCCGCTAACCGGCTGGGTGGGGCGTAGGGGAGCGCAGCATCCTCCCCGGCCCGCTTGTTCCCTTTGTTCCTCCCGCTAGGTCGGGCTCCGCGCTGCCGCCCGGCCCTAGCTTGGGGGAGCTTCCACGAGGCGCACGGGGATGGACTTGGGAAGCGCCCCTGCCAAGTACGATGATGGAGCTCCGTGAGGGCTCCCACCTGCTGTCCCCTTCCCTCTACCCGACTCCAACCGGGAGCAGGACGGGGAAGTTCTCGCTGCTGAGACGCCTGGGGCTGGCGGCAGGGTACGGAAGGAACCGACTCCCGAGAGCAGGCGGGTGGCTGAGGGCGGAGCAGCTGGACCCTGTGGGGAGCCGCAGATCGGGTGTGTCTGTCTGTTCGCGTGCGGAATGCCCATTTGTCACCGCGGCTCCTGCTTTTTCTAAAGGCAGCTGCAACTGGTCCCGGGACCTGAGACCGCTCCGCTCTTTGTTTGCTGGTAAACACGCTCCCCTGAACTTCATGGTGACTCCCAACGTCCCGGTGTAGGTGGGTGCCCAAACTCTACTGGTGGTACTCCCACAGTCCCAGAAAGCTTCTGGGTGGGGGTGGGGCAGGTGGAGCAAGATTCTGTTAGGTGATTTGCCATGTAGTGTCTATCTTCAGAGGCACCCTAATCACTCACCACCCCAACTCAACCCCCACCCCCTGTTCTTGCAGGGACAAACATTTTAAAGAAAAAAAATCTTCACCAAATGTACTATTTAAAATCCCGAAGTACACATGCTCATTTAACTAATCAATGTGGGTTTGTTTGTTTGGTTTTTTTTTTTTTTTTTGAAAGATGTATTTGAACTAAATTATCCAGTTCGTTTAGAATTCATTGAGTGCCTCTGTGTGCCTGGGACTCCACCTTAGGTGAACAAAGCTCCCTCAAGAAGTTAAAAGAAATTTGAAACATCACAGAAGTTAAACTAAAACCAACTGGGTAAAGTGCATTGGGCTTAATCAAAAGTGTGGCCTGAAAACGCTTACTCAGTATTTCCCCAATTGTATTAACTTTCTGACACTTGGAATTCTGCGGAACTGCCTGAAGGGACAATGTGTCAAACCGATTAAAAAAAAAAATGCTGTATCCAGTAAATGTGAAATATACACTGTGGCCAAAAGTGCCCCTCCTTGTCCCCATCAAAATGACTGGATAGATACTTGTAGCTAGTGGTGAAGGTGTAGACAGGAACACTGCAGAAAGAATCACCTTTATCTCAGAGAGACACTGACTCCCTGGGCCTTGGTTTTCTCTTCTGAATAATGGATGAACTGGTACCTACCTTCAAGGTGTTTAAGAAGTGGACATAGTGTGATACAAGTGTCTCCCCTAGCTTGAAATATGATACCTAAGAAAATGTAATTAATAAATGACAGTAGTTATTTTTAAAAGCCTTTACCAAGAAATAGAAAATATATATTTTATAATTTTTAGTATATATGTATTTTATAGACTTCTTGTTTTGCATAAATGCTGCAAGAGTTGATGTCATTAGTGACTACCATAAAGAATTTTAATGAGTTGAATAAGAGAGGCCAAATAACAATTAGCTTTGAGCTTCTAGAAAAATTACCACCTTAAGGCAACTATGAGGAACAGATTAAAGTTTTTGTTTTGTCTTTATTCACTTTATGAGGTATTCTGAGCCCCTCTGGTTCCATAATGATACTTTATTTTTTTTAAGAGAGAGGGACAGCGAAAGAGAGAGGGAGAGAGAATGAATTTTATTTAGTTTTTCATGTGGCCTTCAGTGCTCCAAGACTTTGTTGTGTACCTGGTGCTGAGGTTTAAACTCACGTGCATATGTATGCCAGGCAAGCTCCATAACTACTGAGCCACTGCTCTATCCCCATGTTACTTTAAATTTTTTTTTTAGAAAGCAAAGAAAAAAGAGCTCAGCACTTCAAGTTTTCATAGACTACCATCCATGTGTTGTCTTATTGAATTTTCCAGACTCTGAATAATGAAGTGAAGGTGTGAAGGGATAAGGGCTTCAGGGCCATATAGGGGTGACCCTGCCACTTCTTAATTGTGCTGTTGAAATAATTATATAGAATCACTGATATTTTAAGGCTTATGTCCTTTCAAGGTATTAACACATTTAATCCTCGAAACAAACTTTTTTCCTTTTTTTTTTCCCCTTTTATCTTTTGGTTTTGAAATATTTTCAGATTACAGAAAATTGCATAAATAATACCATCCTTTCAGATTCTCCAAATATTGACACTTACTGTGTTTGGTTTATCATTCCTAGAGTTTCTTTTAGAAAGTAAATTGCAAACATCATGTCCCTTTACTTGTTTTTTTTTTTTAATTTTATTGAGGAATTGTGTTGTTGTACAATCATAAATGCATATATAGTAATAAATACGATAAGCCCCGATCCTAATCCAGATTCACCCCCACATCACCCATGCCCCAGTCTCTTGACTCTTGTATATTTCTCCATAAAACAGATATGTCTATATATATATATATGTATAGATATATATATGAATTATTGTTCATTTTCCAGAATTAAGTGATTGCATAAGTATTATTTGGCTTCTCCGGGGAGTAAAGAGTGAGCTATATCCTTTTACTCTTAAATATTGCATTTTATATTCCTCAAAACAGAGACATTCTCTATGAAAGAAATATTTTTTGGCATATAATACTACATATTTCTGGGTTACAATGTGACAGTTCAGCACATACATATGTAATGATCAGATCAGAGTAATGAACACTGTCATCCCAAGTATTTATCATTAGGGACTTTCACTCTTATAACCAGAGTACAGTTATCATAATTATGAAAATAACATTGATGCAGTACTATTATCTAACCTCCGAATTTACTAAAATTTCACCAGATGTGCCACTAATATCCTTTATAGCAATGACAGCAAGAGAAAATTGGTCCTGAATCTAATCCACGATGCTCTGTTATGTTTGGCTGTCCTGCCTCTTTAGCATCTTTCTTCTGGAACATTTCCTCAGTGCAATTGTCTTTCATGACCTTGACATATTTTAGAAATTCAAACTTTTTTTCAATTGTCACTCAATTTGGGCTTGTCTCTTTTTTTTCCATGCAATTTGAGATCATCTTTTAATTTTTTTTCTCTTTTACTTTTTTGGCTAGAAATACCATCAAACAGAGTGGTAGCTCCTTCTTTCTACACTCCTTCTTTCTACATCGTTCCAAAAGCTGGGTTTTGTTTATTTGTTCCAACATGGGATAAGGTTAACTTTGCTTGGTGAAGGTGCTATCTGACCATTTTCTGCACTGTGAATTAACTATTCATTCCTCTCCAGATAAAGATAATTCATGTGGATGGAGTTTGAGGCTGTCTGTCTTCAAACTTCCATTCACAAGTTTAGCCACTAGATTTCTTTCTTTCTTTACATTTAGTGGTTGACATTTTACCATAAGGAAGGTGTTTTCTTCTTCCCCATCCTCAGCAAGCTTTGATGTAGGTATTTTTGTCCCTCCACTCTAAATAGGGATACTGAAAGGTCCCAGAGAGAGGAATTAAGTTGCCCCTGGGTCACATCAAGAAATACAAGTAATCTGGACAAGGTGCTAACTCCGAAAGTAGTTCCCTGTCTGTAAAATGAAAATAATAATCTCATGTCCTAGCATTGCTTGGAGGAGTAAATGAGATAATGACTTCAAAGTGTCTATCCCAATTGAGCCAAAGGTATTCATTCAGTACAGAGTAGCTGTCATTAAAAGGATGAGAATAAGCCCTTTTTTGTAGATAAGGGAATCTAGTTAGGGAGGGAAAGAGTGATGTAAAAAATAATTTCTACCAAGGGATGTTCTGATTCCTAATCCATTCCCTCAGCAACTCTTAATTAAATACCAGTCATGTGCCAGGTTTAATTTTATAAACTAGAGATAGGGCAGTTAGTGGCAAAATGGGTGCTTGCACTTATAACATTTTATTTCTTCCCAGGTGGGAGACCAGTTGGGGTAAAATGTGCTCTCCCAACCAATCACCGAGGAGACTTGCCCCTTCCCCAGATAATAGGCTCAATCAGGGAGCTCCTGAAGTGGTCCCTCCCTCACACTTTTCTCCATGCCAAATCCAAGTGGTGGTGGTGGGCCAACTCCCTTCCATAGCAAGCTCTGAATACACAGACTTTATTTGTTCGTATTTGGTGGTCCTTGTTTATTTCCACTCAGGCAGAAGGGAAACTGATCAGAAAATTACCAGAAAATATCTTGGGAGTATTTGGAGATGGACTGAAGACAAGTCAAGAAATTTCCATTTTAAAAATAGTCCTAAGAGAATAAATGGCCCATATGTGATGTTTCTTTGATTACCTTCTCAAAGACCTCTCCCTAACAAGCAAGTGGTGTAATTAATTAAAATCCACCTCAACTTTGGGGTAATTTTTCCTTTGATTAGCCTGGCAATTTCTTATACATCTCTCACATAACACTGATCATCCTAAGGTGAAGCACTCTGTACTGACACAGAATTACTACAGAGTTGCAAACATGTCAGAAGTCTAACTCCTACAGCAATTCAATTTTTTTTCAGTGAATGATAGAAATGATAGCAAATAGCTTTAGTTATAGAAACTAATGAGTAATAATGGCACTAATTTCAGAGACTTCAGGAGCATGAATACCCTGTGGAAATTTGGACCACTTTAAAAAAAAAAAAGAAACTTTACACTGTTTTTTAAAAGTACTAAGTTGTCTGATATTTCTTTTGTTCTGCTAGTTATTCTTCCCAATGTATTTCTAGGTCATGTCTAACACAGTTTAAAATCAATACTTGTTTCCCAAGAGTATCCTTACATGATTAAGATTGTAAGTTATATATTAAATAGCACATCTTAGAATGCCAAACCATTTCATTTAAAGATCAAAAAGTGTTTTACAAAATCACCAAACTGTATCATATTGTATATAAGAAATAATTTTTAAATTTTTGAGTGGCTTAGCTTAAGGGAACTAATTATCTTGCAATGTGTAAAAGTCTTAGAGGGACAGAATCAATCTCTTCTGCCCTTTCGGTTCATCTGTAATTTGCAATGGAAGTATTGATGAGACACAATGAATAATTTGTTCTGAAAAGGTTGGCACTTTTAAATATTTACTTCTTTTTATTTTTAGTTACATGATTTAAAGGATTGCTATCTATTGAGTCACTGAAAAATGATAAAAGGAAAAACAGAAAAATAGACATTCATGATTTTACCATTGTGTGTATGTGTGTATGTGTGTGTGTATGATACTGGGGATTCAACCCAGGGATTCTGTCTCTGAAGTGCATACCCAGTGCCCAACTCCCTTTTTTTTCATTTCTTTTTCTTTTCTCTTCCAGATACCAAGTTGCTGAGGCTGACCTAGAATTAGCCTCCTTCCTCAGCCTCCTGAGTAGCAGGGATTACACAGCCAACATAATTTTACTTTAAAAAAATGGTAATATACACATAGAAGCACTCTCAAATACATAATCGGAAGATGTCAGCATGGGTTGTCTGCAAGCACATAGGTTATTTTCCATCAGCATTTTCCCAAATAAGAAAGCAGAAGACTTCTAAGTATGGCTCTGGTCACTGGAGATCCTCAAAACCCTCTCAGAAAGGGTTCCTGAAGTCACAAGTATTCTTCTTCTTATTAGTATTAATTATTATTATTATTATTATTTTAAAGAGAGAGGGACAGTGAGAGAGAGAGAAAGAGAGAATCAATTTTAATTATTTTTTCATGTGACTTTTGTTGCTCCAACACTTCATTGCGTACGTGGTGCTCAGGTTGGAACCTGTGTACTCGTGCATTCCGGCAAACACTGTAACTGCTGAGCCACCACTCCACCCCCACAAGTATTATTTTTATATACAGTCATCCCCCTTATCTGTGGTTTTGTTTTCTGCAGTTTCAGTTATCTTCAGTCAACCTTAAGTCCAAAAATATTAATTAGAAAATTCCAGTCTTACATAACTTTTATTAGTCTATTGTTATAATTGTTCTATTTTACTATTAGTTGTAACTATTTTTAATCTCTTACTATAGCTCATAAATTAAACTATGCAATATGTAGATAGGAAAAACATTTTGCATGTAGGGTTTGGTATTGTGAGTAGTCAGGCATCTACTGGGGGTCTTGTACATATCCTCTGTGGAAAAGGGAGACTCCTACATTAGTAGATGTTATTAGGTTTATTCACTCTCATTCTTAAATACACAGTGGAGTTTTCTTCTCAAAGCTGAGTGGTCTGTGATATTCCAGCTCATTGCTTACAGAAGCAGCTATCAGAATTCAGCTGTTTTTCAAGTCAGACATTAAAGCAACTTGCAAAATTGTGAAGCAGTGATTCATTTCACTAGACTTTTTAATGGATAGTAATTTTTTCACAATAATATGTGATTTAGGGGAGCTGGAGTGGTGGCTCTGAAGTTACGGTGGTTGCCTGGCATGCGCAAGTACACAGGTTCAAACCCCAGCACCCATGCACACAACTAAGTGTCAGAGCAAGGAAAGCCATGTGAAAACTCAATAAAAATTGATTCTCTTCCTCTCTCTCTCTCTCTCTCTCTCTGTCTGTCTCTCTTTTAAAAAATGTAATTTAGGTTACCACGTAATAGTTGATTCTTATTTTCAATTAATTTTATATTTCCAACTTTGCAGTTGTAGTTTCCAATGTGATAAATACTGATGGATATAACCCTCATAAATAAAAGTACTTTGGAATTCTCAGCAGTTTTTAAGAATAGAAAAGAGTCCTGAGACAAAAAATTTGGAGAACCACTGTATTTGAGAGTTGGCGCACATTTTGTCGTGAAAATGTCCCAAGAGGTGCTGATAATCCCAGACTGGTCCAATAGCCTGGGCTGCATCAGTCTCATTTCTGTTCAGAAACTCTCTCATTGATTGCTAAAAACCTCACCATTGCCCCACAGCGCTTGTAAAAAGTAATCCTCCTGTATCAGGAAAGTGAGGGTCAGGACCCCAAGATCTGGAAGCAACGCTTTATTAGTGGCCACTGTCCAAAGGGATAATGCCCAAAGTGTGAGCCCGAGCACAGTAGAGCTCTTACTTTTATACATAAGCAAGTTGTGGGTACATCGAGGCAAGGATGTTGGTGCAATTCTGTTGGATGGTTTATAAGCTTGTCACTAGCCTGGAGACTAAATCTTACAGCTTAGAGACTTTTACTGCACCGCATCCAAAGGGAGATTTTCTCTACCCCCAGCCTCTGTTTCCTGTTTCTGTATCGCAGTCATCTGGTTACAGGTGCCTCCGCAAGCCTGCATGGTTAGTCGGTAAGCAGAACAGAGCTGCTGTGTGTCAGTGTTCAAAACCAGTCTGTCAGTTCCAAAGATGCTAAAACGTCTTCTGTTTGCAAAGCTTGCTGAAGTTTCCATTCTGCCCTACCAACTCCTGCCTCTTCCTAAGGCAACCTCTTTCTCCAGCCTCTACACTCGGGCCTTCCTATGTGGACCATGCTCCATCCTGCTTTCTGCCTGGTGTTCACCCTTTGCCTCCTGAGCTCATGTCTTCTAACCCTTTACACCTCTGCTTAAATATTGTCCTCTTAGAGAAAACATTACTGATACCTCAGGCCATACTAAGTCCTTTTGAAATATACCATCCTGGGAGGCTGGAGCAGTGAGTGGCTCAATGGTTGCAGCTCTGGCATGCGTGAGGATGCAAGTTTGAACCCCAGCACCGCAGACACAATGAAGTATTGGAACAATGAAAGCCACATGAAAAGCTAAATAAAATTGCTTCCCTCCATCTCTCTCACTGTCCCTCCTCTCTCTCTCTCTCTCTCTTTTAAAAATATATATACACACACACACACCATCATGGATTATACTGCCCTTTTATTGCTGTTGAATTTAACAAAAGTGCAATTACATTCAACAAATATTATTGAGAGTTTTCAATATGCTAGGACCTATTCCAGGTTAAAAAAATATAATCACCTATATCAGTGGAAAATACCATGAAAAGATTCCAGCTCTCATGGGGCTGAAATTGTGGTGCAGGGTGGGTAGGACACAGATGATAAGCAAATAAATATAGAAGTTATGTAGTATGTCAAATAATAATAAGACCTACAAAGAAAAATAAGACAGGGAAGGAAAATTGAGATTGCTGGGCGTTTGGAGTATTGCTAATGCTATTATTAAAAGGAGTGATCAGAGAAATCCTTACTGAGAAGGTGAGTGAACAAATCCAATTTCAGCAGGTTCTAGGATATCAGGAGGGCAGGGAAGGGATGATAACAGATGACAGTTATTAATTAAATGATATAAGAAAGTATGTATTTTAAAGTACATTTACTTATATTCTTTGCCGTCTCTTTCCTCTAGGTGAAATCAGTGAAGGCAAAGCTGTCACCAGTTGCGTTGTTCTCTGCTCTGTAAATATTTGTTAGGTGAGTGCTGGATAATTGCCACTAACTCTGCTTTTCATTTTCCAGCTGGGCACAATTTGGTTTCCATCTAACTACACTGTCCCTGCTAGTAAAATCTGGTTTTTCTTTTTCTGCTCTCTCTGTAGTTCCTTTTTCACAAGCCACCTCTTAAAGGGACAAGGAGGGTGAACTTGGTCTCTCCAGCATTCATGAGCAGGACACCAGCCTGGCTCCTGTGAGATGATGTCCTATCTGGGCACATTGAACACAGGCCAGACCTGAAGTATGTCTGCTGGGAACCTAGAACTCCTCAAGCTTTGACTATGATCAAGCTTATTATCCTCCCAAACTCATCCTGCTTCTCTTCCAGGGAGCCCCATCTCTGTTTTGAATGGGCAGTGGCTGAGGTCCTGAGTGAATATGAGCAATAACTGGTACCATGTGTGCCAATCTTGGGAAAGTCGCCTTTCTGCATTTAGCGAGGGACAGATTTGACTTCATAAGACTTGACTTGAAAATAAAATCTGAAACTAGCCTGGAATGTATAGGATCAGGCTCCCATACTTAGAAAGAAACAATATTTCAGGCCGTCAGCCCTAAATATGGTTTGGCACTGACAGAAAAATATATCAGTGATGGACACCAGCAGTGTTTAACAGCAGCAGTGCCAAAGATGAGCTGGCACATGGATGAAAACTGAGTTTTAATGTATTTTTCTCAGCTAACATGAATGAAAAGAATCCAAAAGGCAACTCAAGATAAACTTGGTAAAATAAATCGCCTTCCACAGAGTGACTCAGGCAGAGGCAAAGGAAAGACACACCCATCTTTATATCCCTGATATCCAATTACATCCTTCAGATTCTAAATTTGCATCATCTCTTCAAAATTCTCCTTCCCATATCTATTGCTTTTGATCAAGTTCATATGATCTTACACTGGAATTATTGTGATCTTGTCTCCCCACCTCTAAATTTCCCAAATTCAATACATTCTTCACAACCCCCAAATTGCACTCCAGAAAAAAAAGTGTGCACGCACGTGTGCGCACACACACACAACCTCTGAGTTTCTCTATTTCTGTGCATCGTATGTATACATGTAAATGATTTAAACAAATGTATGAAAGGATTTGTCAATCTACCCTCAGCTCTTTAAAACCTTTTATGGCTCTCTGTTACCTTCAGAATAAAAATTGAACACTTTCAAAGGACTCTAGTTTGGAAGCATCCACAAAGTCCTGTGGTGCTACTGAGAGGTGGTGGAACTTTTAAGACGCAGGGCCTAGTGTGAGGAAGTTAGGTCATTGGGGGCTGTTTTTGTCCATTTCTTCACTGCTGTGACCAAAAGACTTGACAAGAACAATTTTAGAGAAGGAAAAGTTTATTTGGGGCTCATGGATTCAGAGGTCTCAGTTGATAGATGGCCAATTCCATTGCTCTGGGCTCAAGATGATACAGAACATCCTGGTGGGGGGCTGTGGAGGAGGACAACAGCTCAGGACACGGCACCAGGAAGCAGAGTGAGTGCTCTGCTCACCAGTGACAAAACATATACTCCGAAGGCACTTACATCCCCCAATCTCACTGCACCTGCCTACAGTTACCATCCAGTTCATCTGTTCAACAGGATTAATGCACTGACTAGGTTCAATCTCTTGGAAACCAATTATTTCATCTCTAAATTTCTTGGATTGTCTCACAAATGTTTTTGTTTTGTTGTCTACTGGGGCTTGAACCCAGAGGCCTTATATCACTGAGTTACATCCTTAGCCCTTTTTATTTGTTATTTTAAGACAGGGTCTGAGTTGCCTAAGGCCTCACTAAGTCGCTGAGGCTGACTTTGAACTTACGATCCTCCTGCCTCAGCCTCCCAAACATCCGGGATTACAGACATGCATCACCACACTGGGCTCACAATGAGCTTTTGGGGGACGCTTCATATCTAAGCCATAAAAGAGAAGTGCCTTGGGACCACCCCACAGCCCTGCCCCCTCTGTATTTTTTTTTTTGTTTGTTTCCTGGCCCCCCTGAGATGAAGTGTTCTTCTCTCAGGTGCTTCTGCAATGATGTATTTGCCACTGGCCTAAAACAATAAACCCAAGTGATTATGGACTGACACATCTAAAACAGTGAGTGAAAATAAACCCTTCTCCCTTGCAAGTTGATCTTTGCAGTTATTTGTTATAGAGACAAAAAGCTGACTATAGGTAATAGGTAATGAAAATCTTTACCTGCCTGTTCAAAACTCAGTTTTAGCCGTAATAATTTTGTCATTTTTTTAATAAACACTCAGTTTCTTTCCATATTGAAAAATAGACATATTGGCAATCTCTTAATATATTCAATTGCTTCCTGATTTTGTTTTTTCTTTAATTAGACTCATAGTTCCCAAATGGTATGCTGAAGTACCCAATGTACCATAGCAAACTCCCTGCCATGCTGCAGAACATTTTAAATTTCTAAGAGAAGCAAGGAACACTTGATCTATCTGTGGGGTAATGTAATTTGACAGCCTCTACATTCCATCGTGCAGCATTTTTATTGATGAAGTCACATCTCCTTGAAATTTTGTTTCCAGGAGTTATCATGGTTAAGAGCATGGTGGGAGAATCTAAGTCAAACCAGAAATAATGGTGCTGTTCAATCAGATTCCAAGTTTGAGTAGTTATGAAGTGCCCAGCAAGCACCCACATTATTACACAATTTGGGATACTTAAGAATGAGATAAAAGTGCTTTTCTCCTCCAACTTATATATATATTATTTTTCAAATGGCTGTGGTACACTCTCTCTTACGGGTAGTTTTGTTTTTGTTTTTGTTTTTTGTTTTTTTGTTCCATTTACTTGTATATGTGGTGCTGGGGATTGAACCTAGGTCCTTTCGCATACCAGGCAAGCGCCCTACTGCTGAACCACCTCTCTAGCCCAACAGTTATTGTTATTATTATGATTTCTTATTTTGGTCTAGAGGATGCTTCAAACCTTTTTGAGATTCAGAAGGCATTGGAAACCAAGAATTGAGAAGGTTTGGTTTTGCTTCTTCCTCTCTTCTTCCCAAGTTATTGGTATCTTACTCTTTCCCAACAAAATGTGGTGGTTCCTTATTGGACTTTTTCTCTATGAAGTTATGCAGTGCTCAACAGGCACACATATTGTTAAGTAATTTGGGGTATTTAATAATGAAATATAGGTGCTTTCCCCTTCAACTTATATGTGTTATTTCTTAAATAGCTGTATTTAATTCTTTAGTTAACTTTAGATAACATCAGCTAAGTCCCTTTTGGTCCCCATGTCATATTTGATAAGTAGTACCAGGATGCTACTTATCACAGTGCAAAAGATTCACCTTTATCATGAGATACATCACTCTAAAAGCTAGGGAATAGTTTGCTTTTTGCCCATCTTTTCCCCCTAGGTCATGCTATCCTAGTACCCTCAACACTAAAAAATAGAATATTGCCAGATCTTTGTATGCTTCTCCACTTGTAGATATTTTAGATTGTGTCTATCATTCCCATTTTATTCCCAGCAATTTGGAGGGATGGATGGAGGGGTAGGATCTCAGTAGTGTTCAGATGGTATCTTTTGTGTGCTTTGGCCAGTTGTGAGCACTATCTGCACCTCGAGCAGTTAGGGGCCTGCTGTGGATACTCCAGCTAGCTCACTGTTTCAGGACATTGCTCTTGCTTCAGTCCACTGAAGCTGCCCCTTGGTAACATCCTTACTTGTAAATTCCATTCTTCTTCCAAAACTATAGCACTGTTGTGGAAGCATGATAGCCCATTGGCCTCTCCTTTCCCTTTTGATAGGAAATTTCTCTGCACTCACTAAAAAGAGGTTCATCCAGACACTATATTAAGAGAAAATGCAATTCACAGAATGGGAGAAGACATTTTCAACATTTACAAACCAATAAGCAACAAAACAGAAATTAAACAAGGGAATTGAACAGGTGCTTCATTAAAAAAAAAATGACATATAAATGACCAGTAAACACAAAAAGGTGCTCAACCTTCTTTGGAATCAGAGATATGCAAAGTAGATCTTAGTCTTTACAACAGAATAATGAAAATTTAATAAAAGATTGATAATAGCAATAATACAAAATAAGAATTTTTAGCAGTATTATTTCCATTATCCTAAACTAGAATCATTCCAAAGTTCTTCAGAAATAATAAGACCTAAGTAAATTATGTTATATTCATAGAAGAAATATTGTACAGTAATAAAAATAACAAAAACTGTACCTACAAGGGAGGGTCTCAGCATTGAGTGAAATAGTTCAAACACAAAAGAACACAGGTTATTTGATGGTTGCTGGACCATTTTGCATTCTCACCAACACCTCTATGTTGCCAGCATTTGGTGTGGTCACCATTATTTTTTAACTATTTTCTCTAATATATGCATTGGGTTCTTACTGATGTTGAACATCTGTTTATAGGTTGATTTGTTATCTGTGTATCTCTTCAGGTTTTTAATCTATTTTTCTAAGTGGATTATGTTCTTAATGTTGATTTTTGAGAGTTCTTCATATAGTATAGATAAGAGTCCTATGTCATAAATGCATTTTGCAATATAATCCTGTCTTTTGTCTTCTTTTTAAAAAATTTTCATTAAGGAGTTGAGTTATTACACAATCATAATCATAAATTCATATAAAGTAACAATACAATAAGCATTTGTTCCTAAACCAGAATTACCCCTGCATTGCCCACACCCCAGTCTCTTGAATCTTCTATATTTCGCCTGTAAAAGTGATATAAATGTTGTAAAAGGGGTTTTGCAGAACAGAAATTGCAAATTTTGATTTAGTTCAATTTATCAATATTTTTCTTTTATGCATAATGTCTTAATGGTTATACCTTCATTAAGACCTAGATCCCAAAGATTCACCTATGTTATCTTCTAAAAGTTTAAGCATTTTATGTTTTACATTTAAATAGGTGTTGAGTTGGGTCTAAACTTATGTTTTGCTTATAAATATTTAAAACTCCAGACCATTTGTTAAAACATCTACCTTTCCTCCACTGGAATATTTTAGCACCTTTGTCAAATATTTATTGATTGTAGTTATGTAGGGGCTATTTCTAGATTCTTTAATCTGAACCTTGATGTACTTGTCTTTAACACATGGTCTTGATTATTATAGCTACGTAAGTCTCAAAATAAATGTGCATTAGGTCATTCGTCCCACCTATTTCTTTATTTTCAGAAATTTTTTAGTTATTTTATCTTGTTTCTTTGCTTTTTCACTTAAATTCAAGAGTAATTTTATTTAAATCTACAAAATTATTGTTGGGATTTTGATGGAAATTTTGTTACCTTTGTATATCATCGTATAGGGAATTGACTTCTATGCTGAATCTTCCAGTTCATGAAACTATTGTATCTCTTCGTTCCTTTACATTTTCTTTGACTTTTTTAACCAGCATTTTGTTGTTTTCTTTCTACAACTTTTTTAAGTTCTTGTTATTTTATAAGTTTTTAAATATCTCTTACCATGTGTTCATTTCTATTATGTAGAACTAAATTGATTTCTTCACATTGTTTATCTGCAACCTTATTGAACTCACCTATCAGTTTTAGGAATTTTTTTTGACACTTTTGGGATTTTCTATGGAGATCATCATGATGTGCATTGCAAATATGACTTGAAACTATGTTTTCTACTATTAGTAAGCAAAGTGTCCTAAAATCATTTAGGTCTTCTTGTTGTGGTGCAGTTGAGTTCTTACTGACTTTCTGTTTCACTATTCTCAATTCGAGAGAGGTTTCCAACTGTCATTGTTGATTTGTTTTTTCTCTTTTCATTTAAGCTCATACATTTTTCAGCTCTATTGTTTGGTTCACATACATTTAGGACTGCTATGTCTTCTTGATGGATTCAACTTTTTATGGTTCCTTCCCTATTTTGATTGTTGACATACTATATTATTTTTCATCCTTCTATTATTGAACTATGAATATCATTATATTCAAGTGATTTTCTTATAGAGAGCATAAATGACTCTTTCAATCTTTGCCCTCTCTGGTATATTTAGACCATTTACATTTAATAGAATTAATGATCTTTTGAGATTTAAGTTTACCATTTATATTTTGTTTTCTGTTTTTGGTACTCGATTTGTTTTTATTTTCATGAACTACTAAGAATTTTAGACTTTATATGTAGTGTTAAGTTTATTTCAATTACAGCTGATTTAGCAGTTTCTCTAGGTATCACATTACAGATACATATTTATCAAATTCAATTAATATTGGTATTTTTTCACTTTGAGTGAAGTGTGGAAAATTTGCATTTCTTTAAAACCATATATATTTTCCATTTTTATAATTATCTTAAATATTTCTCCAACATACATTGAGATCATTAGGTAATGTTATAATTTTTTATTTGTTTGACATAGTATTACATATTGAAGGGAACTGTTACATATTCATGTATACATGGATACTGAATATGTGAAATTTCAACCACAGTGAGTTTATTACTTAAACTCAGCTAACTTTCATCCTGTCTTAGGTTTTACTCTTGCTTCTACATTTGGCATTTAAGTCTCTGGGATATTTCACTTAGCATAATTTTTTCCATTTCCATCCATTTGGTTGCAAATGCTATGATATTCTAATACGGGTAGATTCCATAGTTCAGCTATTAAATTGAGCTGCTATAAACATTGATGTAGCTTTGTTTCAGTAGTATGCTGATTCTAGCTCTTTTGGGAAAATGCCCAGGAGTGGGATAACTGGGTCATAAGGTGGTTCCATCCCTAGTTTTTTGAGGAGTTTCCACACCATTTTCCAGAGTGGCTATACAAGTTTGCAGTCCCACCAGCAGTATGATAGTGTTCCTTTCTCCTCACAACCCCTCCAGCATCTATTATTGTTCATATTCTTCATTTGACAATGTTATAATTTTGCTTCAACTAGCAAACATAATCCAGAAAACTCAAGAGGAGAAGAGAAGTTTATTGCCATTACTTATATTTTTGCTCTTAGCATCTTCTTTTGTCTTTCCTGATGTTCCAGGTTTCTTTTAATTCTGTTTCTTTCTAGAGAACTTCTTTTAACCATTTTTTTTCAGGATAAATTTGTGGGTGACAAATTATTTTAGTATTCGTTCACATTTTGCTTAATTCTTTTTTTTTTTTTAAAGAGAGAGGGACAGTGAGAGAGACAGAGAAAGAGAGAAACAATTTTATTTTAAATTTTCACATGGCCTTAGTTGCTCCAACACTCAGTTGTGTACATGGTGCTGGGGTTTGAACTCGGGTCCTCGTGCTTGCCAGGCAAGCGCCGAAACCGCTGAGCCACCGCTCCAGCCCTGCTTAATTCTTAAAGGACATTTTCAGTGAATATAGAATTCTGATCTGACTGTTCTTTTATCACTTGAAAATGTCATTCCACTTCCTTCTGGTCTCCATGATTTCTTGTTGGAAATTCCCTGCCATTTGAATTATTTTTCTCCTTTTGGTAGTGTGTCATTTCCTTCTGCCTGCTTTTAAGATTTTTTCTTTCTGTTATCAGTATTCAGAAGTTTGATTACGCTGTCATAGTATGGATTTCTTTGGGATAAAGGTGATTGCTTACCTCTTCATCTGCAGGTTTGTGGGTTTGGTCAAATTCAAGAAGTTTTCAGTTATCATTCCTTTGGATGTGTTTTATCCCCATCCTCCTCCTTTTCTTCTGTGAGGATTATGATAGTACAAAATTAGATTTTTTTTTCTTGTAGTCTCACATATTCCTGAGAGATGTACCCTTCCTTTCTGTTTTCCTTCCTTCCCCTTTTTGGATGGTTTATTTTCTCTCCTTGGTGTTCATATTGTAATTTATGTTGCTCTATCTCCAAGTTCAGTGATTCTTTTTTCTTTTCCCCCCATTCTGTTGATGATCCCATCACTGACCTCTTTATTTTGGATGTCCTAAACTTTCTATTTGTTTCTGATTTATGTCTTCTATTTGTTTTATAAGATGTTTCAGTTTCTCTGATCTTTGACAATGACTGTATTTATATATTACTTATACAATTAGCAAACTCATAAGTAGGAAAAATATATACTTACTATTTAAAAGAAATGAATGAAAAGAACAGAAATGTGTTACATAGAAAGTGAAAGTTTTCCCCACTGAAACCTCTAAATAAAACCAGGATAAAAACTTTGTAAATATTCCACTAAATATGTTTGTGTATGTATAACAACACCATGCTTTTGCCTTAAAGAAATAAAATCATGTGCTAATTCTGTTGTTGTTTTGGTATGGGAGATTGAATCCAGGGGCTTAATCACTGAGAAACATCCCTAGCTCTTTTTATTTTTTATTTTGAGACAGGGTCTTACTAAATTGCTTAGAGCCTCACTAAGTTGCTGAGACAAGACTCAAACTTTGATCCTCCTGTCTCAGCCTCCCAAGTCTCTGGGATTACAGGTGTGCACTACTGCACCTGGTTTTGTGCTAATATTTTAATGTTATTTACCTGGTAACTCCTTTTTTATTTATTTATTTTTTACATCCTTAGCCCTCTTTATTTTTTTATATTTTAAATTTTTTAAATAAGGAGTTGAGTTATTGTATAATCATAAAATGCATATAAAATAACAATATGACATGCATATATTCTTAAACCAGAATTATTCCCACATCATCCACATCCTAGTCTCTTGAATCTTCTATATATTGTGTATGCAAACAATATAAATGCTTAGATTGAGAATGTTTCAGAATTGAATGATTGCATAAATATTATTTGGATTTTTTGGGGAGTAAAGAGCATGCTGTATTTTTGCTTGACTTCTTAGATCCCTCCTTTTTCTCCCACCCTATCCCCTCCCCACTTCCCTTGCCTCAAATCTATGGTTGCTCTAGATTATGTGTTGCTACGCCTTTGCTGGGTCTAAACCATTAGATGAACTACATTTCATACAGGCCTGGGTATAGCTTCAGACTCAACATATGAGTGAAAATGTTCGACCCTTGACTCTCTGGGTTTGGCTGACTTTGCTCAGCATGATTTCTTCCATTATCTAGCAACTTTTTAAAAATGGTTAATTTGCTTAACAAACATAGATACATTTTCTGTTTTAAAATTTTGTTTTAAATTTTTAATTGGTCACTGAAGCGTTTTTGAGATGTCTGCTCTAAATTCTTGGCAGATAATTCTAACATCAGTGCCATGATGGTGTTTGTGTGTATTTCCTTTTCTCAATTAGTTCAAAAGTTCAGTAGGTTTTGTATGACAAAAGCATTTTTTATTGTAAGATTCAGGGTCTTATTAAATCCTGTGTTTTGGCCAGGCTTTTCTGACACCATTTCACCAAGGGAAAGTGGATGCCACTTTATTACTCTCAAGGAGATGATAATTCACATTCTTCACTTGGATATGTTGATACTTGGGGACAGCATGGTACTCCTTGGTAGTACTGGGTGGGTACTGGAGTTTAGGTACTCCTCTAGGCCTCTGCTAATGCCACTTTGGCACCCTGGCACACTATCCTTTCTATATTAAAAGTGATTTATCTAAAAGTTTTTCTTTGTCAATAGTTAAGTCATAAGGCAAGGAAGACAGCATGCACTGAGACCATGTAACTATTCTGGTGACTCTCTTGGGGGGATGAACTAGTATTCTGACAGAGCAAGACTTTAAAATGCAAATCCAGCAGTTATTTAGGCAGGGAAGAGATTTTAGTTACAAATAACCACACCAATCATTTTAGTTTGGTTTCCTCAGAAGCAGACCTTAATACAAGTACATGTTCTTTTGGAGGTGATCCCAGGAAACACAGAGGGGAAAGGAAGGCAGCCAATAAAGAGGGCCTTGTGAAGCAGTGGCTAGTGCGAGCATTTGCTGGGGTACACTGGCAACTCAGAAGAGAAGGAGCTGGGGTATTTATGCACTAGTTCCTGCCAGCTTCCCTTCAAGGGCTGCATGGGAAGGGAGGAGTGTTAATTCTTGATGCTGGCTGAGAAGATGCCAGTTGCCAAGCACACTCCAGTTCTCAGACATAGAGATGAAATAATGGCATTTGGAAGTCAGCCTGGTGCATGACAGCACAAAACATGAGGGAGTGTGGGCAAAACACCAAGAGCATCAGCTGCACTAACCAAGCGGGTCCCTAGAAGCCACCTATAATACTCATGGCCATGTATTGGTAATCAACATAAAATACCTGGATTTAAAAAAAAGTACCTCCTTTTGTGGACCGTGTTTTTTGCCTCTCTACATGTTTCAAGAATATTGTTCAGGAGGGAAGCTTATCTTCCCTGTCTCCTTTCAGCATCCCCACTGCCCTTTTTGAGTACTTTTCCTATTCTATCCCCATATCTCATCTCTTGAAGATGACATTGGCAAATCCATGCTGAGATGTTAGCAATTGAATATTTTACCTGCAGGCTGAGTCAAATTCTGAGAGAGAAATGAGAATCTAATGGGCAATTCAGTCCCTGAGAGTGACTGTCCATTACTGGGTGGGAGGGGAGTGCCGGCTTTGATTTTTCACTGCCCTTGACAACAAACAGAACTACAAATATGTCATCATCTATAGCTGTTCTGGGTCCACTTCTGAATCAACTTAAGGACAAGCAGCACCTCTCTGAATATTTGATTAGGCAGATGAGCAATACAGATGCATAAATTAATACTTAGGACCTGGGGTTTTAAAGCAGATGCCTGGGAGGCACAGGACTGCCCTTTCTGGGACACTGAATGGTTTAGGGGGAAATCATTTAACCCTTTGGTTCTTCATCTGTCAAGACATAGGAAATAATATTGAACTACCACACTAGGGCATTGTAAAAATCAACCACAAGAACAATTGTTTAATTTTCCCTATAATCACCTGGGATTTGTCCCTTGCTGGAGACTGTATGATGCTTTATAAGAGGGAAGTGCCATTTCTGCTTCTTAGTTGCTGAAAGCTTAAAAAACATGGAAAAATTGAAGAAGGCAATTTAAATGTATGGAGGTGACTGTGTCCCCTATTTCCTGAAGGATAATAGCAATTTTACCCTTCCTGCATGTTTTATCTTGGCTTTAAATGTAAGAATATAGAACCAGACAATGAAAGTCCTTTCAAATGCCCCAAGTGTGTCTGTCAAAATACTCACATGGTTAGAAACATCCTACCCTACATTAAAAGTCTGAAATTCATTTGAAGATAGACTCCCTTTTAAATTCTCTTTCTCTGCTACCTCTAGTGGCACTCAAAAACAGCATTGCTTTCGACTTCAGAAAAAGGACTGCAAGTCCGTTAAACCAGGCCAGAACTTTCCTCAAATCTGGCTTAGCTTGAAAGCAAATATTTTTGGATAAATACCAAGCATTTTGTTTAATATTCTTTTAATGTTAGACCAAGAATTAATACAAACAAGAAGCTGGTTCTAGGTGTATACCTCTGTTTTACTCGGATTTTGCATCTGTGACCAAAATACCTGACAAGAACAGGATAAGTTTATCTGGGACTCGGTTTCAGACATCCCATTCCATAGATGGCTGACTCCATTGCTCTGGGCCCAAGATGAAGCAGAGCATCATGGCAGAAGGGTGTGGTGGAAGGAAGCTGTTCCCCTAATGGTAGCCAGGAAAGGTGTGAGGTGGGGTGGAAGGGGAGGATTGGGGAGGAGGAACCACAGGAAAGATGCAGCTGGAAGGGCACACTCCTAGTGACTCACCTTCTCCAGCCACACCCCACTGTCCCAGAGTTATCACCCAGTATTCAACTACGATGGACCGATGAGGTTGCAGCTCTCGCCATCCAATCACTTTACCTCTGAACATTCCTGTGTTAACACAGGAGCTTTTGGGGGGGGACACCTCATATTTAAACCATACCAATTTCTTACAGCCAAAAAGTTTGAATGAATCAGCAAACTATGGGTTTTTAAAAACATAATATGTGTTTGTGTTTCCTATAGCTGCTGTAACAAATTACCACAAATTCAATCATTTTAAATAAGAGAAATCAAATTTATCACAGTTTTGGAGGCTAGAAATCCAAAATCAATTTTTAGTTAAGACTGTCCTCCTTCCATAATCTCAAGGAAATCCTTGCTCTCTTTCAGCTTCTGATGGCTCCAGGTATTTCTTGGTTCAGCTGCATTGCTCCAATCTCTACCTTCCTCTTCACACAGCATTATCCTGTTTCTTTGTCTTTCCTCTGTGCCTTATAAAGACAGCTGGGTATGGTGATGCACGCCTGTAATTCTAGCAACTTGGGAGGTTGAGGCAGGAGGATCACAAGTTCAAAGCCAGCCTCAGCGACTTTGTAAGGCCCTAGGTAACTTAATGAGACTCTGACTCAAAATAAAAAGTAAAAAGGCTGAGGATGTTGCTCAGTGGTTAAGTGCCCCTCGGTTCAATCCCTAGTACCAAAAAATACAAAACTAAAGATACTATTCATTTGACTTGATTTTTAGCCCACCTGGATAATCTGGGATGATTTCATCTTGTATCCTTAATTACAACTGGAAAGACCCTTTTTCCAAAGCCACATTTTTCAGTGGCAGGAATTCGGGCATGGACGTATATTTAGGGACCATCCTTTAATGCACTTCATTATTTTTTTTAAAGATCTATTTCATAGAATTAAAATTGTAGTAAAATGAAGACTGCATCAGAAAAGCAAATGCCTTTTCATTCTTCATTCATGTTTCCCTTTCTCAGCATTTTTACTGAGAAGACATTGTTACCAACCCACTTAAATGTTTACAAATTCTTGCAAAGGTTTCCAAATGCCTACCTTTCTCTGCTGGTGTAAGAAGCTTTTCCCACCAAGGCAGGGGGCAGAGTTTCAAGAATTGGAGTTCTTTGACCTCAGGAGTCAGAGACTTCTAGTCATTTCCCATCCTGCCAGCTCCCCAGGACCCTGTGATCACCCAGCTGAGTCCCTGCAGGGGAGTTCTACAGAGGAGCAAGAGTGCTGAGCAGGCAAACTGTAGAGCTGCTACCAATTCTGAAAACAGGCCTTGGTTAGAGATTCTAGTGTCAGGGGCTGCTCTTCTTATTTTCTTAGCAAGTCTGACAAGTAACTTTTGTGGCCATGATCACCCTGACCATTCTAGGGTGTCCTGCTCAAATGGAATCACTCTAGCGCTATGCATGATAATCAACCCTGTCATGATGGGCTTCCCAGGTACTTGCTGCCTAGACTTGCCTTTACCACTGCAATGTTCTGGTCTGCTTGATTGCAGATGTTAAGAGTTAGCATTTTGGTTGCATATGTATGTGACTTGTGTTATTAGACACCAATAGGGGCAGGGGTGGTGGCTCAGTGTTTTCAGTGCTTGCCTGGCATGCACGAGGACCTGGGTTTGAACCCCAGCACTATATACGCAACGAAGTGTCTGAGCAATGAAGGGCATATGAAAAACAGATAAAATTGATTATCTCTATCACTGTCCCTCTTTCTTTCTTTAAAGAGAGAGAGAGAGAACACACCAATTACAGGTTTTGGTCAAATGTCAGAATTCATGCTTCTCATTCCCAATTACAGTTCTTTCTGTTTGCTTGTGTTTGTGGTGCTGGGTATTAAATCAGTTCTACCACTGAAGTATACCCTCTGCCGTCCACTGACTTTTTTTTTTTTTTTAAGAGAGAGAGGGACAGTGACAAAGAGAGTCAATTTTATTTAGTTTTTCTTGTAGCTTTCTGACACTTTGCTGTGTACGTGGTGGTGCTGGGTTTGAACCTGCATCCTTGTGCATGGATCTGGGGTCACACTTTGTGGATGCAGCCACTATGGGTCAACCCCTGACTTCCCTGGATGTCTTTTTACCCTAGTACCTCCTATGCTTATAAATATTTGTTTTTAAGTTTATGGCAGTACCATTTTAATACCTCACGGTGAAAAAATGGGCCTGAGATGTTTTAAGAAAAAAAAAAAAGTGGATCATGATCCTATTTGCCTCTGCAATATTTGTTCAATGAATATGTCATGATGATAAAAACCACATTCTATTGTAATTAAGTACTCGAATCTCATGTTTCCCTAGCTGCACAGTAAGCTTCCTGAGGGCAGGAGTGTGTCTTAATAATCTCCATGTCTTCAGTTTCTGGCACAGAGCAACAGAACCTTGCCCAGTGTGCTGTTCTGGGCCGTGCACTGAACTTCCTACGAGGAAGGAGATATCCTACGCTGCTTCATTCAATAGACTCCAGTCTGGAGGCTGTTGAGCACAGGGAATGTGGCTAGTGTGACTTAGGAATAAAAGTTTTAGCTGTGCTTAGTTTTAATTCATATAAACTTAAAATTTGAAGAGCCACAGGTAAAATGCAGAGGATTCCTAATCCAAAAACCAGTCACTGTGGCACCTCCTTCCCACTTCTTTTTGAGGACCCCACTTTTGTTCAAGTATCAGGAGGCCCTGTCCTTTCAGGGAGGCTGGACTCTTCTCTTGCTGCAAGAGGGTAAATCTTAATTACCTAATCCGGAAGTTCCCAACCTTGGCAGCACAGTAGAATCACCTGGGAGACGTTAGTGCTGGCATGCTCAAGTTATACCCAGACGAAGGAAATCGGAATCTCAGAAGATGGACTTTAGGCATCAGTACTTAGAACAGTTATCAGGAGCAATGGTGATTTTTGTTTTTTCAAGAGAGAACTATTCAATATCTTGCTTTATCTTCTAAGTTGATTTTTTTCCTTTTCTTTTTAAAATTGGTTCTTTTTGAGTACATATTACAATCATGAAAACATGGACTGTAATTTGCTCTAATTCAGTCCCCGCTACTTTCCCCCGCCTTCTCCTCCCTCCCCTTCCCTGGCTCCTCTCCCTTTTACTCTACTGATCTTTCTACAATTTATTTATAGTTTTTAAAAATTAGTGTCTTGCGTAGATACAAGGATTCATTGTGCTTTATTCATGTATGTTCATATATAAGCTCAGTCAGAATAATTTTTCGTATTAACTCAAAGGATGTTTTGGGGTGAGATTAGTATTTAAATCAGTCAACTTTGAGTAAATAGATTAATCTTCATAATATAGGAGACTTTTTTCTTATCCAATAAAGGCCTAAATGGAAGAAAAGAATTCCTCCTCTAGCAAGAGAAGTTCTCCAGCAAATTTTCAGATTTAATTTCAACATTGGCTTTCCTGGGTATCTAGCCTATGGATCCACACTGCAGATTTTGAGTTCACCAGTCCACATAATCATATGTTATTGAGATAGAAAATTGGAGATACAGAAAATTAAAGATATACTGAGTCTGAAAAGAGAAATATCCACCAACTGTTGGAATACAGGAAATGTCCATGAACCTTTGAACCGATTCCTCAATCTTAGCCTTTGTCCTAGCCCACAAAAAGTAACAGGATGCATGGAAGATGCACAAGGGTAGGGAAAACTGCTGTGAAATTGTATAACTACCTCTAGCTACTGTCCCCCTATAAATAATAATACCCCAGACCAAGGGGTTGCTGTCTCTTCCTCTCCCTTGAATGTGTATCTGCTTTCCTAAATAAATCTGTCTGTATCTTTCACTAGTGCATGCTGAAATTCTTTTCTGTCCTGTACACCAAGGATCCTACTTATCCTGAGTTGAAATCCCCCTCTTTAGGAAGTCTGCCAGAGGCAAGATGAGTCAATTTCTTAAAATAAATCTTTTTAATATTGTTTACAACATCCAATTCCTGACCTTACAAGATGTTCTCTCTCTCTCTCTCTATATATATATACACACACACACACACACATATATGTGTGTGTGTATACATTCACATATATAGACATTTTATATATACTATACATGCTATATATTATATTTTATGTTATGTATATCACATATTACATGTATATATATGCATAACATATGTGTCAATAAGAGAGAATGAGAAGGAAAGAGAATGATTTAGATACATGTGTATCACCTATAGGTTCTGTTTCTTTGGAGATCCCTGACACATCTGGATTTTGGTGCTGTGAATAGTTCTAGTGTAATAAAATTTTAAGTGTGTGTTTTCTGAATTTGTCTTGGGTCTTGGGGACTGGCTCTGTAATCTAATTAGGTTCAAAGATGCTAATGACTCAATTCCATTAGTAAAGAGAGCACTGATAGTACACGGTGTGACTTGGTAATGGAGATGCATAATATATCTACATTGCATACTCCTAATAAGCCTCTTGCAAGAAGTAATAAACTGGGTCATTATATAGATGATACTTTCAAAAACTTTTTTGGAAAACGAATGTGATAAGGTTGACTGGTTACTTCTAATGTTTCTGGACAAAATGATGGGAAAACAGGTTAAGCTCAGGGAGTTGATTTCCCAGCTCAAGCACCATATGAATGATCTCAAGACTTCTAATGTATATCCTGAAGGAGACCTATCTTCTATAGCCAGGGGGTTCAGATTGCTGAAAATAAAATGCAAAATCTCATCTTGCTACAGGTTGAGGTATACAACACACTGTGCATTATCAGCTTCTCAGCGTGTCTACTACTAAAGTGAGGACATATTGACTGAGAAAGAATGGAGTACCGCAAAATTGAAACGCTGGTGGAATTGGAAAAATCGAGGCCCTAAATTCAGAAGAGTCCTGTTTGCTAGTGGTAGACGTCTCCCCACTCTTAGTAAAAGCAGCTTCTCACCTCTAGCAGAAATCACCTCCTGCTTCTAGCAGAAGCATCTACTCTACCCCTAGTGGCAACAGCTTGCCTCCTCACAACAGTATTGGCCTTTCTAGCCTGAGTGATTTAACCCTGCGTCACCTAAGCAGATTACAATGACCTCTGCTCAGCTGGGTGCCGTGGAACACCATGATAATTCTCAGGACCCACCCCCACCATCCCTCATTGCTTCTAGCTCATTACTTCAAATCCTAGCAAGCCCTAAATGAAAGGAGTGTGAGCCAGGAGATAAAAGAACTACTTGAGTTTTCTAATTTACAGAGACAGAAACTTGAGGAATATGTATAAGACAGAATAGTAACAGTGTGGAAAAATGGTGGAAGAAACAGAATACTGGATCAGATAGAATTTATTGATATGGGCTCAGTAACTTGAGGTTTTGCTTAAATATTTAGCATTGCAGCTCAGGGAGCAATTAAGGATTCTGCTAGTTTGTGGATTGGTTGGCTAAAACACGAACCAAAAGATGGCCCGCTGGACACTGGAAATGACCAACCCACCTTGATTTAATGTGTAGGAAGGGACTCAAGGGCTGGAGTTGGGATGTTGTATTGGACTTGTCATCTGACCTATTTATTCAACCTAGTAGGGCCCAGAAGACACAGCTTTTACCACAATCATGAGAAATGAACTCGCAAGTGGAGCCCCAGCATCCTCACCTAGCTCTGTGACTGCTCTTCTCCATAGGCTAAAGCTTTCCGTATGAACTGCAGTCACTGAATTTGGAAGCAGTCTCTAGGGATTTGTCATCCTTTCTTTGGAAGAAGTGCATTATTGGTTTTGCTCAGGATAGGTTGAGGTCCAACTTTGCATTTGTCTTTATTTGGAGATTCAGTGTGGCATAAGTGTGTACATAGATGCCATTTGACAAGGGTGGACTTTTTTGTGATGGATAACTTTATTTTCGGATGAAGTTAAAATTTAAATCCGTGAATTTAGAATAAGCAAATTGTCCTCTATAATGTTTGTCAGCCTTGTTCAAACAACTGAAGACCTGAATAGAACAAAAAACTGGTATCCCCAAACAAGGAGGGAATTTCTATCTAACTGCCTTCAGTCTGGAAGTGCATTAACTTTTACAGGCCTACAGGACCACATCGCATAGTTTGAACTCTCCTGACTCCTTAACATGCAAAATTCTTCTTCTTCTTCTTCTTCTTCTTCTTCTTCTTCTTCTTCTTCTTCTTCTTCTTCTTCTTCTTCGAGAGAGAGAGAGAGAGAAGGACAGTGAGAGAGAGAGTCAATTTTTTTTAGTTTTTCATGTGACTTTCGTTGTTCTGACACTTCATTGTGTATGTGGTGCTGGGGTTTGAACTCACGTCCCTGTGCATGCCAGACAAGCACCGTAACTGCTGAGCCACCACTCCAGCCCCCAAAATTCTTTATAGTGAATCTCCATATATTTTCCATTCTTTCCCCTGTTACTTAGGGAATCCTAACACATCAGATGATTCCAGTGTTGGAATAAGTTTGATAATCAATAGCTGAAATCCGTGTTGGGCACTCCATTCTTACTACCAGAAATTTCTGTAGTAATGGAAATGTACTGTTTCCTATTCCTACTGCAGTTGTTGGTAAGAGATAAAGAACAATTAAAACTGTAAAATTGAAAACTGTAGGACTAAATAATATAGAAGAAAATCTTGGTAAGTTTAATGATAACTTTTGAGACACAAGACCAAAAGCACAAGCCATAAAAGAAAAATAATGGATAAATTGGGCATCCTTTATATAATATAGTTGGACTCTTGTGAAAGACACTAGTGTAAAGACAATATCCCACCATGCGGGACAAAATCTCTGTAAGCTGATAAACACTTGTGTCCAGCATATTCATAGAATTCTTACAACATAGCAATAAAAAAAAACAACCCAATTTTTGAAATGGATCAAGGTTCTGAAAGAATTTGTCATTGGTTAATGTGGTTGGTTTCTAAAGTGTTTTTCTCCTTATTAAAAAGTAGTACAAAGAAGGACTGTGCCTAGGTCTGGGACATTGCTATGTGAAGATGGGGCACTGAGACTAGTTTCAACCCTCTTGCAGCCATGAAAGGACCGTAGTGAGGGCAAAAGCCAACCAAATGGCAGAACCAAAGGTGGGAAGGAAGTGGGTCCTAGAGGAATTTGTTGTGGCTATCCTTTAGCCAGCTGACAAACTCCTTAGTACCTTGTGTCCTCATTTTGTGGCATAGTAAATTAATTTGTTGTTTAAGCTAAAAAGCTCAAAGCATTCTGGTACTGTGATTTTTTTAAAAGCTTGCTTTTGTTGCTTGGGTTTTAGCAGTTGAATCTGATAAGCATACACTTACAGATTCAGAGATGTGTCAGGAGCAGCTGGGTTAAGCTCCTCCTCGTCTTCTGGTTGGCAGGATAATTTGGGCATTACCTCTCATTCTCCTCCTGATTTATTTACAGATGGGGAGAAAGGATACTATTGCTTATGTTTGGTGATTCTAACTAACATTCTTCCCTTTGCCTAGGTCTCCTTGCTCAGTTGATGATGGTGAGCTGTAATGACCTTACTTCCCCAGGTTAAGGACCCCACACGAATTCCTGTTCTTTGAATGAACTGTGAAAATCTGAGGATCTTTGAGTAAATCTGAAAAGAAGGATATTCTAATAAAATACAATTTTCTCCCAAAGGTCAAACCAGAAGATCTTATGCTTAAAATGAAGCAACGTGTATTCATATATTACAGGCTAAAACACGTACATAGTGAATATACCACCTGCTAATACTTAAAGATGTATGAGTTGTCAGAATCTTGATGAGTAAAGTAACTACCAGAGTCACACTCTTCTGTTGAGTCTGTCTGTGTCCTTTTCTTTTTATCTAGTACTGTTAATAACTAAGCAACGAGAACTGCATGAGAAGTGGGAGTGGAGGGAGAGAGGAGTTGAAAATATGCATGGTCATCAGATTTTTTGCAGGTTTATTTATATACAGGAGCCATTAAAAAAAATCCAAGACTAATGTCCTGTACTTAAAAAACACAGGCTGTGTCTCATAAGACACAGAGACACCCTTGAGAAGTTCTGCTTCTAACCTGCTGCACTTTAATATTTTGTTTTCTTAGGGGCAATGTGACAGGGACACTAATTCTATTATTAGAGTGCAAAGATTATGCTCATTTGTGTCCCTGGATACATTAAATGGTAGTGAAGGATGCAGACAGCTAGGAGAGAGAGCAATGAGAGAGAGAGAGAGAGAGAGAGAGAGAAAGGGAATGGTACATGAAGGCAGAGACAAATGCAAACTTGTAGACAGTACAATGTTTTTCTTCTTTTTTGATCTTTTATTAAGGAGTTGAGTTATTGTACAATCATAAATGCCTATAAAGTAATAATATGATATAAAATTGTTCTTAAACCAGAATTACCCCCACATGGCCCACATCCCAGTCTCTTGATTCTTCTATATTTCACCTCTACAAGTGATATAAATCAGTACAATGGTGTTAACAGAAAATGATATTTAAAGTTTCACAATGCTGAAACTGAGGTATAGATAACAGTACACAGACTGTCAATGCCAAGAACTTTTAAAACTAGGGACCTTGACAGGTAGCCAGGAGACTCAGAGCTTACAATGAGATTTGTTTGTATCTTTGCTTCCTTTTCCAATTAATTTCAATTAATAGACTTTATTCTCTAGAGCATTTTTACTTTTACAGAAAAAAAAATATGGGCAGAAAGTACTGATACATCCCAGGTATTTCCTCTCCTCTCCAGTTTCTCCTAATTTAGACATTTCAAGTTAAGGTGGTGTTTTTGTTATAACTAATGAAAAAATGCAGATACAATATTATTAACTAAAGTCCATAGTTCGTATTAAGGCTTCACTCTTGGTGTTTTGTAGTCTATGGATTTCAACAAATGCATAATGTTATATGTCAGCATTTTAATATCATAATAGAATAGTTACTGACCTAAATATCCCCTATGTTCCAATTATTCACCTCTCTCCACCCCTTCACCTCAACTTTTGGCAGCCATTAATTAAAACATGAAATTCACCTTATCAACTATTTTTAATGCATAGAATTGGAGTGAAGTATAATCACACTGCTATGTGTGACCCTCTACAATGTTCTCATCTTGCTAAACTGAAACTTTACATCAATCAAACAACTCTCCAATTTCCCTCCCCCATCCCTGGAACCTGCCAATCTAATTTTTGTCTCTGTGAATTTGACCGCTTTAGATGCCTCATGCACTATTTGTCTTTTTGTGTTTATGGGTTTTTTTTTTTCACTTAGTATAATGTCCTTGTAGGGGAGGGAAAATTATGCATCCACCCTGTTAGGGTCCCAGCTGGATCATAAAATTAAACTGTCATATGACAGGTTAATAGGGGAAAAGCATACAGATGCCTGTAATATAAGTGTTATGTGGCACAGAAGCCTTCATAAGGAAATGACCCAAAGAAACCAGTTACTCAGTATATACTGAATAGGACAAAAACCAGCTAGTGGTGAATATGTGAAAAAATGAAGGTCAGGGTCTTGAAGTTGGTAGGAAGGTAAGGGTTGGTTAACAGGCTTGCTCAGATGGAAATCCTTTCCCTTCAGTCTCCTTGTCCCTGACAGTAAGTATAGGAAGAACATCTTCCATATGGGAATTTCATCTGCTTTGAAGAAACAGCAGGAGAAGAGGGGCTGAAACAGAAGTACCAAAAGTTCAAGGCCAGCCTGGGCAAATGGGTAAAACCTTATCTCAAAGTTTTTTAAAAAGGGCTGTGGATGTAGCACGGTGGTAGAATGCTTCCCTACCATGTGCAAGGCCTTGGTTCCAATCTGCACTACCACAAATAAACAAAAAACAACGACTTCAACTTAAATAGTTAATATGCCAGAGTGGCATGTTTTTAACTCCTTCTTAAATAGCCATCCATATTGTAGCATGCAACAGGATTTTCTTCCTTTTAAGGCTGCTATTATGTTGTATGCACATGATACACAGTTTTTAACAATCTGTTCATCCACCAATGACCCCACTTTTATTGCTGATATTAGTAATTTGTGTCTTTTCTATTTTTTCATGGTTTGCCTGCTAAAGGTATATTTATTTTATTGCTATTTTCAAAGAATAAATGTTTGGTTTCATGAGTTTCTTTTTTCTGGTTCTCTTGTTTTAAAGTTCATTATTTCTGATCTAATTTTATTATTCCATTTTTTGCCTATATTACATTTAATTTGATCTTTTTGATATTTTGTAAGACAGAAGACCAGATTATTTAAACTTTTTTCTTTCCTAACATGTACATTTAATGCTATATTCCCTTCAATACTGCTCTTTATACATTCCACATATTTTGATAGATAGGATTTTCATTTAAAATATTTTTAATTTCAGACTTCTTCTTTAACCCATGTTTTATTTGAAACTAGGCTGTTTAATCTCTAAATATTTGGGGATTTTGTAGCTATTTCTATTGACTTCTAGCTATCTCTTATGGATTTCTAATTCCATTGCATTCTGCAATCTGAGAGCATCCTGTTATGATTTATATTTGTTTAAGTGTGCTTTATACCTTAGGATGGCCTCAATCCTACAGAATGTTTCATGTAAGTTTCAGAAGAATGTATAATTGGCTGTTGTTGAATGAAGCATTCTATAAAAGTCAATTAAATCCAATTGATTGATGGTATTGTTCACTACAAGTATAAACTTACTAATTTTTTTTGTATGTTTGGTTTGTCAATTACTAATAGAGATATGCTGAAATTTTCTATCACAATAGTGAATTCATCTACTTTTCCTTTTTATTCTCTTTCATTTTTGCCTCACTTATTTTAACACTCCATTGTTAAGAGCACACAAATTAAGGATAGCTATGTCTTCTTGGAAAGTTGTCTGCTTTTTCATTATGTAATTATTATTTTTTCCTGATGATTTTCTTGCTCTGATATCTGCTTGTCTGAATTTAACAGCTACTCTGGCTCTGTTTTGATAAGCATTCATATGGTACATCCTTTTCCATCTTATTTGCATTTTTAATGTATCTGCATTTTTGTACTTAAAGTGGATTTGTTGGGGCTGGAGCCGTGGCTCAGCTGTTACTCGGAGCTTGCCTGGCATGTGCAAGTAGGTGGGTTAAGACCCCAGCACCACGAACACAAAGAAGTCTTGGAACAAGGAAGACCGCATGAAAAACTAAATAAAAATTGATTCTCTCTTTCTCTTTATCTCTCTCTTACTGTTCCTCTCTCTCTTTATAAAAAATAAATAAACTTAAAAACATAAAGTGGAGGGGTTGGGGGTGTAGCTCAGTGGCAGAGCGCTTGCCTAGCTTGCGCAAGGCCCCAAGTTCCATCCTCAGCCCTGAAAAAAAATTAGGTGGATTTGTTGTAGACAATATATAATTGGCCCTTGTGTTTTATTCACTCTAAAGATTTCTATTGTTGAACTGGTATATTTAGACTATTCATATTTAAAATTTTTAAACGTATAGTAGGATTAACAGCTACCATGCTATAATTGGTTTTTATTTGTTTCACTTATTCTTTGCTATTCTTCCACATTTATTTTTGTTTTTGTTTTTTCCCTTTTGGCTTTAAATGTGGATAGTATATGAGTTCATTTTCTCTTCTCTTAGCATATCAATTGTACTTTCAAAAGTTTGTAAGTGATTACACCGGAGTTGGCAAAATTTATTTACAACTCATTCAAATAAAACAGAGTGACATTATTAGAGCACTCTCAAATACTTCTTCCTGACTCCTGTGACATTTCTGTCACTCATTTATCTTATCCACAAACTGTTATCACCCAATAATTACATTATAATCATTGCTATTTTTTTTTGTGTGTGGACAAAATGCTACCAGCTAGATCACCTAAGACTAAAAACTTTAAATAAACAAAAAGATTTTATTTGTATTCATTCCTTCTCAAATGGTCTTCCTTTATGTGGATCTGAATTTCTGATCCATACCATTTTATTTCTCTCTGAAGAACTGCTTTTAGGGCTGGAACGGTGGCTCAGCGGTTACAGCGCTTGCCCAGCACACTCAGTACGTGGGTTCAAACCCCAGCACCCACGTACACAACTAAGTGTCTAAGTGTCAGAGCAACAAAAGCCATGTGAAAAACTCAATAAAAAATGATTCTCTCTCTCTCACTGTCCTTCTCTCTTAAAAAAAAAAGAAAGAAAGAAAGAAAGAACTGCTTTTAACACTTCCTTCAAAACAGGTTTAATGGTTAAGAAAAAAATCACTTATCTTTTGTCCCCTCCACTTTTGATGAAAATTGTTGGATACAGAATTCTAAGTCAGGGTTTTTTTCCCCAGTGTTTTATTTATTACACTCCACTTTCTTCTTGCCTGTATTGTTTCTGAAAAGAATTCTGGTATAATTCTTACTCCTGGTCTTTTATAGGTTAAGTATCTCCCCCCGCCCCAACCCTGACTGGGTATTTTTAAACAATTTTTTGTTATCTTTGATTTTCTACTGTTTGAATTTGAGATATATAGGTTGAGACTTTTTGATATTTACCCTGCTTCGTGTTCTTTAAGCTTCCTGGCTCTATGATATAATGTCTGGTTTTATTTTTGGGAATTGTTCAGCTCTTATTATTTCAAGTGTTTTCTAGGTTCCTTTCTCTCTTCTTGCATCCCCATTATGTATATATTACTCCTTTTAAAAAATTGTCCCACAGTACTTAGACATTCTTTTCTGTTTATTTCATTTTTTCATCTTTATTTCTCGGGCTGGAAAATTCCCGCTGACTTGTGATGAAGCCACTGACTCTTTCTTGGGATAGACACACTCATTGGCAAGCACATCCTTTTGATTTTTCTTAGAGTTTCTATCTCCCTACTTAACATTGCACATCTGTCTTGTCTGTTAGAGCCCTTAGCAAATCAATCATCATTACTTTAAATTCACAAAGAACTTCAAAATCTCTCTTATATCCCCGTCTGATCCTGGTTCTTGCCCTGTGATTTGGCTTAGATATGAGGTGTCCCCAAAATCTCATGTGAGACCATGCAAGAAGCGTTCAGCAGTGAAATGATTAGATTATGAGAGCTGTGACCTTACCAGGGAATTAGTCCACTGATAGGGACTAACTGGGTGGTAACTAGACAGAGATGTTCCTGGCTAAGGAAGAAGGTCACTGGGGTGTGCTTTGGGGGCTTATATTTTGTCCCTTGTGAGCTGAGCACTCTCTCTGTTTCCTGGCCGCCAGGTCCTGAGCTGTTTTCCTCTGCCACACCTTTCTGCCATTAAGTTTTTCCCTCACCTCAGGCCCAGAGCCAGCGATCATGGGCTGAACCTCTGAAACTCTGAGCCAAAATATACTTTTCCTGTTCAAGGTTACTTTTTTTGTCAGGTCTTTTGGTCACAGTAACACAAAGCTAACTCAAACGCTGTGTCCCCTCAATTTGTGTTTTTGCTTTGCATCTTTTTTTTTTAACTGGGAGAACTAAGGTCAATGGCCTTAGTTGTGAGGTTTATGTTTATCTGGCTAGGGGTTAGGTTTGTTTACTGTGTTTCTTTTATAGACTTCTTAAACAGAGTCTGAAACCTGCAGTCCTTCTAGATATAACCCCTGTTATACATTAACCCCATGTAGGTGGTACGAGGTGGCTGGTGGAGAGGAGCTCTTTTATAGTCCCACAATCAGGGCTCAGTCTTTTTATGAACCTATACCCCGGGTCTGACACCTTCATGGTTGCTTTTCAGCTCCCATCCCTTTTATGTAGGCCAGAATGGCTAGAGAAGTTGGATTTGGGTGATTCACTTCCTTGAGATTCTTGTAAAACCCAAGAAGTTTAGGCATTGATGAAAAAGTTTCCCTTGGGAAAAACATTAGTTAAGAAGATCGAAGTTGGAGATCTTCTGAGTTGATTCCCCCATACTCCCTCCTTCCAGTCTCCTTTCCAACCTCTACGAGAAGTCCATGTAACACAGGGGTTCTTTTGGGGGAAACATAGAACCATGGGGAACCCAAGGGAGGAAACCATGACATGGCATCAGCCTTGGCTAACTATGTAAATATACATTTGTTCTTGATTATTTGATAATGATTCCCCCTCAATTGTAAGTCCATATTCAACCAATAAAAAAAATTTAAAAAAATTTTTACAACCCTAGCAAAAATACATAAATAAAGCCAGAAGTTTGTGAAGGAAGATCCTTATATTTATTTGCCTGACAGTAAGTACCACAAAAGACTGCCAGAACCACCTCAACCTTTGCTGCACAAATGTCGTTACAATAAATTTTTTATTGTTAAAAGTACAAAGGAACATCAAAGTTCCGAGTGTATTTCAAAATGGCTACTTTCTCTGAGTCTTCACTCTGAGAATCTGATAAGTTTTCTGAAAATGGAACTGATGAGTGTGTGACACCTTACATTTCTCTCTCAAATTCTTCTTCTTCTTCTTCTTCTTCTTCTTCTTCTTCTTCTTCTTCTTCTTCTTCTTCTTCTTCTTCTTCTTCTTCTTCAACATGGAGCTTCAGCAATTCATTAATTACAGTTTAACTCTTCCACTCAGTTTTTGACTCCAGCAGCTTCTGGTAAGCTCTGATTGTCTGTCTGCCTCTCCAGGTTTCAGGCTGATGGTTTCCCCTGACAGAGCTAAGAAATGAGGCTGATTTTTACTTTGCATGTTGTGTTGTGACAGTGAAAATGACAACTTCTGAGTTCTTGACATGGCATATTGGTGACTCTTTACCATCTTTTGATATAGATATTTTAAGCTATCTCTAGAAGGCTTATAGGAGAGAAGAGATTTTCTGGGTTTTTTCCCCCCTAATTTAGGAGAAGACCAGCTACATCGAGGGGAGAATCCTAGAAGGGAAACCAGGTGTGCTGACCTGGCCTGGGACAGCATCCAGCTCAAGGTGCAGCCCTTTGATTTCCCTCACCTGGGAGGTTCTCACTGTGATCACTGATATTATCATCTCCCATTGCTCATTGCTTCCCTTCAGTCTCCTCATCATTTTCTTCACAAATACCATTGCAATATATAACCTTAATGTTTCTGCAAATGAGTAATAGTTTATTTTCTGGAAAGGAAAGTATCAAATCTGGGTTCAGCCGACCTAAACTGAAGCCCTAGTTCATTGCTAGTTCTGTGTTTACAGGTCAGTGGTTTAACCAGTCTCTGCTTAATTTAGCGGGCAATGTGTTGGGATGGAGAAAAAGCTAGACCAGAAAGCAAGGAACCTAAGTCCTACCCCTGACTTTCACTCCCTAGTTTAACTTCTCGGGGCGTGTGAAGGTTGGGCTCCATTCTTAAGAAGAGCATCCTATCAAGTGCTGTGTTCAGGTGCTGAGGAGGCCTTGGGTGAGTTGCTTGTGAGCTTCTATCTAGTGGGAGAGATGGAAAGAAACCAATATAACTTAATGATAAATATTGCCTAAAAAGGGCTCGATTCACATCTTTCCTGGGAACTGTGAGTCTTAAGGACTCAGTAGAAGTTGAGGATGGTGAGATGAAAAAGTGTAGAGAGGGTGGTGAATGCTAATGCATGTAATTCAACTTTGTAATGAAATACTCTTTTCCTGTGAAAGAACTCTTTTGCAATTGAGACATCTTTGAGCAGTTGATATACCAAATAAAAATATCAAGTTCTTCTTTTCTGCCACACCCCTATGTGTCTCTAGTCTAGCACTTTGCCAATTAACTTCCTACGTGCCCTTCAAGTGGCGGAGGAAGTGGCAGGTCCTGTATGATCTGCTTTGCTGATGCTCTATTGTACTAAAACAACTATGTTAAGACATCTTAGACATTGGTTTATGTATATCTTCCTTAATATATCCTTGGTTCTTCTCTGGCAAGAAGCTTGCTCTTTCATATCTGCATCTCTTACACCTGGAACTGACCCAGACCTTGCCACATGCAGGAAGGTGAGGCTTACTGCAGCACTTGGTAGGACTTCACTCTCACAGCATGAAGCCAGTCTCCTCTATTTAGCAGCTTTGTGACTTTGCCCAAGTTAATTAACCCTCTGGATTTCAGTTTTCTATGCAGAAAAAAGTAATAAAGTGCAGAACTGTAATGCTTGTGAAGTACTCAGCGCAGTGTCTTACCCAAAGAGCGTTCCATAAAGGACAACTCTTCATAAGTGTCATTTATTGAATTAATGAAGGGTAATCCATTGGCAGAACTGGGACTTCCTCAGATTTTCAGGGATGTCTGGAAGGCAAATGGCAGCACCTTTAAGGAACACCTGCTTCACAGGGATTCTGGCTTCACTGGGCATGCTGATCGTCCTTGGGTCTCCTTCACTCAACTAATCAAAGGGTTGTTAAGCAGACTCAATAACTAAACCTAAAGTGCTGTCCTTGGTACAAAGTAGTCACTCTAGAAGTCATGGGTGTAAACCACACATTGGTGTTGTGAAGATAAATGAGATTAGGTATGTGAAGCATGTTCTGGAAAGTGAGCCCCCATTGTGTGTTAACTATCTCTAGTGGCTCACTGTGTTCTGCTTCCTGTGAACTCCTTCTTGAGAGGCTCTCCACTTCCTGTCTTCTTTATAAGAGGACACAGCAACTCTTGCAACCCTTTCTCCATCATGCTCCAATTTTCTTCTAACTTGGTGTCCTTCTGTGTGTAAGCACTATGATTTTTTATGTAAGAAGCATAAGGCATCTTTCAGAGAACTTCAGCTTCTAAGACAACATCAAAAGATTGTGTTTGATGTTTGCAAAAGACCTGGGTGTTTCATTTCATGATTATTCAGTGACAGGTGATTTGAATGACTCCCCTCTTTTAGTTTTCATCCAGATGTTTGGCAGTACTTGACAAGAGAGAGTGCCAGAGTATTGCTCTTTTGTTAGCGTTGAGAGCGATTTGGGAATATACTTGAAATCAAACAGCTAAGACGTGTTCTTCCTTTGCTTTTCTTTTCACTATACAATCAGATCAGTATTCTTGATTTACAAAACACACCACAACATTCATTTTGATGATAATTCGCCTCATGTGAATCACCGGTCCAGGGTACATCTGATCCACTGCATTCTGGTCTGATCTCCAAACATACCTGAGAATTCACAGCTGGTGATATTATTTACTACTTCCTTTTTATTTGGGGTAAAATAGGAGGTTATAAAAGAAGAAAAAGATTCATATGACTCAAAAACTAAATGAAGGGAGAAAAAGATTGAAATGAGGAAATATTGTTGGAACTTTGAATATGTGTGCACAAAATGCTAAAAAAATCCCCCCCAAAACAAACATTTTTAATTTTTGTAATTTTTTTCCTTCTCGTCCTCAGAGTTGTCTGTCTTTGAGACAACATCATGGATAAATAGTTAATGCAAATATCATGATTCCTGATTTTGTGGAGCCTCACCACATTTATTAAAGCTTGTGCCTATCCAAAATATAACATATGGACTATGTGGGTGAGAGTGTTATAAGAACCTTTACTTTTGTAGTCTGACTGTGGAGGCTTCAAAATAACCCAAATGTTAAATTGCTATTAAAAAGAGAGAGAGGAGAGAGAGACAGATAGAGAAAGATATTGATTCTGTCTTTTTAAAGCCCTTGAAAAGGAAAGAAATAATGCCACATCAGTAAGAGCTTCTGGAAATCTCTAGGGATGTTCATAGAGCAAAGAGAAAGTCCTAAGTAATAAGAAAGATGTTGAGGTTCACCTAGCCTAGGATAGTCTGGCGGTGGGGCTGGGTCCTGGGGTAGATAAAGAGTTTGTGCGAAGACCCCTTAGTGGAAGTTGAGGACTTGGAAAACTTTGAAGTCTAAGAAAGAATATTTGAACCATGATCCACACGTGCATACACTTGTATGAGTGTGTACATGAGTGCACGCATGGTTGTGTGAGTATGTTGGTGTGTGTATGCTTAAAACTCAGGAGACAAGCAACATCCTCTGCACCAGCTCCTCAAAAACAAAAGCTCCAGCAGTACACCTGGGAATCTAACCTTTGTTTCTGTCTTGCTTTCATAAACGTTCATCCTTTGAAAAGTGACAGCTAAAGGATTTAGGTCAAAATCCAGTGGAGAACAAACCAACTTTTACACCCTTTTTAATGTGTGTCTTGAATCATTATAGAACTGGCCTGTTTTTCTCTTTCTGATTCTTTTTAGTAGAATCTGTGTTGAGGAAGAGTGCAGATGGGAAAGAAGAAATTTTTAAAAATCTTTTAACAATGAAAAACATAGGTTACAAGAATGTTACAGGTCAATGTTTCATTTAAAAATTCAATGTTTTGTTAGGGAGAACTTGAAAAACTTTTAAGCATCTTTCGGATTTATTGTAATAATAATAGTCTAATTTCAGAAAACCATATTTTCTACTTTTGAATTAGAATGCTTTTTAAAAATTAAGTCCGCTTTCCTTAACAATGTGCTATTTCTTGCATTTTCTTAGAGAATGCATAGAATTTCAATGTACTTGTTAAATTAAATCCTACCTGTTTAATTCCAGCATATAGGGTTTCCTTTGAATTTTTGGATGACACATTTCAAATATTAAAAAAAAGTCAGATGTCCTATTTCAAGAGCAGCTATGTTGGTTTGAAATGTAGGTCAGTGTAGGTCATTGTTATAAAATATACACATCCCATGACACCAGATGTACAGTCTGCAAAGTACATCACTTCTGCTCTTAGGCAATCCTGGATTTGCAGTTGTGTTTCTTCACATGAAGCCTTATGTCCTTAAACAAGAAATTTCATTAACTTTCCTCACTGTTCTTTTCATAAAATATTTATTAAGGTGTTGAGTTATTGTATAATCATAAATACCTATAAAGTAATAATATGATAGGAAAATGTTTTTCAACCAGATTACCCCTACTTTGACTACACCCCAGGCTCTTGATTTTTCTATATTTCACCCCACAAGCAATTCAAATGCTTAGAATGTGAATTTTCTAGAATTAAATGATTGCATAAGTATTATTGGGTTCTCAGGGGGGTAAAGAGTATGCTACATTGTTGATTGTCTCCCTAGAACCCTCCCTATTCTATTTCCCTCTCCCCTCCCCTAACCTTTCCTTTCCCTCTCCCTTTATAGATTATGTGTTGATATGCATTTGCTGGGTCTAATACATGAGTTTGACTACCTTTCATCCAAGACTGTGTTTAACTCCAGTCTCCACAAATGAGTGAAAACATTCAACCCTTGACTCTGGTTTGGCTAACTGCTCAATATGATTTCTTACGTAGCCATTCATTTACCTTCAAAGGCTGCAATGTCATTGTTTCTAATTGCTGAGTGGAACTCCATGATATATATATATATATATATATATATATATATATATATATATATATATATATATAAACTCAATCACAGTTTTTGGATCCATTCATCCAGTGAGGGGCATCAGGGTTGGCTCCATAATTTAGCTATTGTAAATTGAGTTGCTATGAGCATAGATTTTGCTGTGTCACTGTAATATGCTGATTCTAGCTTTTCTGAGAAAACACCCAGAAGAGGGATGTCTGGGTTGTATGATAGATCCATCCCCAATTTTTTGAGGAGTCTCCACACTGCTTTCCAGTGTGGTTGTACCAGTCTGCAGTTCCACCAACAGTGTGCTAGTGTTCCCATCTCCCCACAACCTCTCCAACATCTGCTATTGTTTGTATTCTTCATCTTTGCCAATCTGCCTGGAGTGAGATGAAATCATAATGTAGTCTTGATTTGCATTTCTGTGATTACTAATGATTTAGAACACTTTCTCGTGTATTCATTGACTTGTTCAATTTCCTCTGTTGAGAAGTTTCTCTGTAGCTCTTTGGAACATTTATTGATTCGATTGTTTATATTTTTAGTATTAAGTTTTTTGAGTTCTTGGTAAATTTTGGATATTAGTCCCCTATTGGAGGAATCATAGCCCTTGATTATCTCCCATTGTGTAGGTTGACTCTTGACAATCTTGATCAATTCCTTAGCTGTGCAGAAGCTTTTTTAGTTTAATGGCATCCCACTCATTGATTTTTTACTTTTTTTTGCTTTAGGGGTCTTGTTGAAATTCTTTGCCTACTCCCAAATGCTGCAGTGCTCGTTCTAACTTTTCTTCTATCAGTTGTACGGTAGCTGGTTTAGTTCCTAGTTCCTTGATCCATTCTGATTTGATTTTTGTGCAAGGTGAAAGATAAGGATCTAATTTCAACTTTCTGCAAGTGGCTGTCCAGTTTGTCCAGCACCATTTGTTGAATAGGCTATCATTCCTCCATGTTATATTTTGACCCCTTTGTCAAAGATCAGATGTTTAAAGATTTGCCTTCACTGTTTCTTCATGTATAAAATGGAAACTATAATGCCCACTTTGTAGTGTTCTTTGAGAGTTGAATGAGAGGATGGATATTCAATCTTTGGCCCATGGTAAGTAACCCCTCAATGAAAGCTTTCATTATGGAAACTGGTGGAATATTCCATTCCTTGTAGAAATGAGTTCTTCAGGGAGAGTACACTTTTATTTTCATTATCTTATAACTGAAATTTAATTTTTTCCCTTATGGATATAGGCAATGGATCACGTCACCTGTGGGAGGGGCCTGGAGGGCCAGCCTGTGGCTGTAATGAGGCATTGCTTGGATTTGGAGTTGCTGAATGTTTCTAATTCCTACCTCTCTTTGAAGTGCTGACATTCTATGTTAGGAGTGCAGGCCAAAGCCGCTTCTCTGTTTTTGTAAAGATGGTGGTATTGACAGCCAGCTCTGTTCGTTTGTATTGTCTAGAGCCACTTTGACTGACAAATGTACAACTGAGTGTTTACCACAGAGCTTCTCTGTTTTTCAGGCTTCAAATTTACTATCAGGCCCTTTTGAGAAAAGTTTGCTGACCCCTGGAAAGTTTAAAGCTGCTGTAACCTAGGTTTGGTCATTGCTGATTCATAAATAGTTCCTTATCGTTTCTTCTCAAGTAGAAGTTGACAGAAAAAAATCAAGGCTCTGATATGAGCCAGATATTCTGCTATGTATGTACAAGGGATGAAAACAAAACAAAGCATGACAAAAAAAAAAAACTCAAAAATTTGAAAACACCTAAACACCTTTAACATTGCCTTTAAGTCTTTGTAGTTGGTGATGGACACAGGTAAGAAAATGAGCAAAATGAGCCAGTACAATACACTATGGGAAGAGTTATGACATAGGAAATCACAGCCATATCACAAGGACATGTAGCAGTGGTTCCCTCTGCAGTGAATTGCAAAGGTCAGTGAAATTGTGTCATTATTTCCAGAAATCATTCAAGGAACATATGTTCTTAGTTTCTAAAATTAATTCATGACACGCTAGCAAGAGTCAATAGAGAGCATTCACCCAGTTAGAGATCGTATACAAGTTGCAGAATTAAATTTGATGACCATGGTCTGTAAGGGCCAAGTGAATGGGAGGTAGAGGTCTTGCAGCACTGAAAGAACAGGGATCAGCTTCATGGGAGAGGCAGGATTTGAACTGGAATTGGCCTTCATAAATCCTGGTTTCTGTGTTGCACTGTGATTTTATTACTTAATGGTATCTTGATCAATTTTTTTTTAAAGAGAGAGAGGGATGGTGAGGGGTGGGGAGAGAAAGAAACAACTTTAATCTTTTATCTGGTTTTCATTGCTCCAATACAATACTTAGTTGTGTATGTGGTGCTGTGGTTTGAACTCGGGTCCTCATGCATCCAGGCAAGTGCCATAACTGCTCCAGCCCCTTGATCAATTGTTTTTGACAGAATAATCTTGGAATGAATAGTTGCTATAGCAATATCAACTTTATTAATAAGTTTTAAGACCATGTCTGTTTCATAACTCTTTAATGTTTTCTTTGTTATAGGGGACATTTCCTGACCATGCCTTTATGCTTAAGAGACATGGAGTAACTTATTATAGCCTCCTCAAAGAATGACATTTATTCATTCTCTGCATTATTCCTGATTTGACAGGTATTTATCATCTTACCTCCTAAACTTATTTTTCTCATGAAAATAAACAAAGACCACCAATGGAAAATAAACAGAGCCCTTTATACAGAGTTGGCTATGGCAGAAAGTCAGTCACTATCATTCATTTGCTTTTGGTGGTGATTTAAAGTTTACAGTGGAATAATAGGAAAAGCTCTAGGTATTGAAGGTGGTTGGCTTCTTTGGGGGCTACGGAGAGTTGAAGATGGGCTAAGAAGAAATGGGGACTACCATGTGGTTGGTTTGGGGATCCTATTTGGTATTTTCTGGTTGCTCTTGTGTTGGAAACAAAGTCAAAAAGAAGGGAAGCTACCAGTCATTGATCAATTCCTGACCATTGGGGTCGACTGCTGCGGAGTGTTTGGCTGTCTAGGCTGGTTGCTGTAGGTTGTGTGTCTGTGTCCTTTTGGCAAACATGGTCTGGCCATTGTCCATTTGCATATTCAAACTTGGGCTTTCCAATGTGAGTAGTTTTAGTTGTTTAGTCCATTCCCTACCCTTACTCATTTCAGTTGTCCTTAATTTAATCATCTTCAGTGTGATCTGTTGTTCTTGAAGTGCACGGGCAAAAGTTGACCTTCTCTTGCAGACAGATTTTCCATGGATTTCTGGAAAGCCACTATAAAAATGAGGTTTTTTTTTTCTTTTGTTTTTATCCTATATCAAGAGGATTTTATTTTCACCTGTCCTGCTAGAACAGGTGAGTTAGATGTGTTGGATTTTCAATTTATTTTTCAGTTAATTAATTGATTGATTTTAGTTTAGTTTGCCATCATAGCATAAAAAGACTGTAACGACTCTCCAGCCTTATTTTGAATATAGTATGTAACTAAAAACCTACAGGTCTAAGTTGACCTAAGTAGAGTTTATTTTCTTCTTTGATTACTTGTAATTGACAGAATGACTCTGAACCTTGATTACTGCTCTCCAGCAGAAGTAGCACCATTCCTGAAGTTTCTTGAGGACATGCTTCCAGTCCACTGTGTGCAGAGAGAAGATGGTATTCCTAGGTTCTGTCAGGTTGAGGTAGGCACCTCATGCAAGCATGGGTCGTGTAAGTGACTTAAGACAAGGTCTGCTGGAACAACATGAATCTATCTCCAGGAAATTTAAGTTGAGAACTCTTGAGTAATACAAGGAGCTAAAGTTGGGCTCTGATACTAATAAGATGCTTCAGGAAAGGCCACAAAATAAAATGGAGCAGAGAAAGGA